>WSUE01000178.1:0-78327 GCA_019633535.1 Tulasnella sp. JGI-2019a
GGCTTCTGCGGTTGTTTTGTTGATGGGTTAGTCTGGCTTGTGCATTGATGTCGAAGACATTGTCACCAACTCACTTTCAGTTAGGCAAAGCGGAGGAGGGGATAGTCAGATGAAAGGATGGGACAAATAGAAGGAGTGCCATATGATATGGACTCACATATTCTTCTCTTATAAAGTTTTGTTCGTATCGTCGGTCCGGCGCAAGGCTTCGCATGCTTCTATACTGCTCGTATATTTATTTCTGACCGGCCTGTGACCGTCTCGCAGCTTCTGACATTGGCCCGAAATGCAATCATTCTTCGATTTTCGCACCGTGACACCCTATGCATCGCACATTCCGATACAATCCACGATATATCAGTTCTCAGGACTGTCAGAGTCGAAGCTAAATGATCTTCCCCCTGGCGTGTCGCATGTGGATCATGGTTAGCTCTGCGACGTTAATGGACCATAATAATAGAATCGGCGCGATCAAAGAAGAACCGGTGATCTTGGCTCATTATAGCCATGTACAATCGGCACCATCAGCACACACCGAGGTAAGAGATTCGAAGGAAACTTGTTAGGTTGCTAAAGCCCTGGGCTGCCCTCATAAAGTAGAATCACCGCCCCAACGCCACCCTATGGCAGAAAAAGGCAAAACGTTATGACTGGTGCTGACCTTCAACATCGGAAATATTCAGCACTGTACATCAAGCCACTTCATCCCTGAGAGCTGGGGCTTACGTCATGTCTCAGTAGAAGCCGCAGTTTGGAGTCATCGAAAACGCCATTCATCCACCTCCAGACTTTTCGGCCAAGCAAGACAGGTCCTAGTTCTGACGATTGATCAAGAAAGTGGGAAGCGTTAAGTTTCCAATTGGTGTAATCCAACCACCTCAACTCCGTCGCCGCGACAACACCCCTATTCAACCAATCATGCCGATCAAGGACTATAGAAAGTTCAACTTTGGCCGTCTTCGATCAGATCGGATCATCACCATCCCCGACAGTTCCTCGGATGCCAAGGCTGATGTGACCCTTCCTCAGGGACCTTTGCATTCCATTGTACAACGACACGAACTGCCACACGTCAAGTGGCGAGGTTGGATTGGGACTTTCATAGCTGACAACTTGAATTGGTCTCGTAAGTGAGATCCTTTACAGAAGATCTGGAGCCCCCGATGCTCAAAACAAACCAATATATAGTGGAAAGTCCTTGGCATATTGATGACTTCGTAAGTACCGATCTTTGTTCCATGTCCAGGTCTGATGCCCGCTTCTTGCAGCCGAAGGGATATACATTGGTTCGTACAGCCCGACAGATTGAAGAAAATCGGTACGACTACCATTTGTATGGATACAGTAAGCCTGCTTCTTTGTGAGGCACAGGGTACAATGACATATCTGGGCGCACATACTACAGGCAAGAAATCAGTATACAACTCTCCTCGAGAGTTCGCATTCCATGCCGTCTGGCTTTTCTGGAGGCCATATCACGATGAACATAGCTGTCAGTGTACACTCGACACAGGCCGAAACCAGGGCTACATCAACAGCATCTGGATTGGGGTGCCGGGGGTCGTACGACGGGATCGTGATGAAGATGGTCCAGCGACCGATGCAGATCGATCGAGGGCACGTCCCGGCGAGAGACGTCTGGTGACACTCCCGACACGCGCTGGCTTCGTTTCTTGGATCAGGATGAAGCGGTCTTTAATCGACGGCGGTAAATCCACGCCCCCGCCTCGCCTCAAGGAAAGGGACTTCGACTTGACCTTCACACGGCCTTATCGCATAGGCGAGCTCGTCTGGGTGCTTATCGAGCCTCTGCGACCTTCGATACCCAACGTCACCGACGAAGATGACGAGGCCATCACCTTCTGGCCAGCCATAGTCCAGAGACTGTCTGTCAAGGCTCACCCATCGCCTTCACTCGCTGCATTTGCCCCACCTGATGGTCAGGAGACAGCGTACAATGTACAACTCCTCGGGGTTGAGAACATCCATAAGGTCCCATTCGAGCACATCCTCTCATGGCATGCCTACGCCCTCCCTCAATCAGTTCTTCACAGGATCCAAGATCCACACATGCCCGTCGAAATCACATCCGTGTTAATACAACTCGCGGAATTCCACCCCCTCCCAGTCCCTCCTAAACCACCAGCCATATCTCGACCTGGCTTCCGCGCACCAGCTCCCCGCGCGGAGATCCCCCGTACGTTTGAGAACGCATTGGGCCCGCTCTCATTGGCGCATAGGAAAGCCGAGTTCATCGAAGAGCGATTCTGTGCTACAGACGAGTACTTGGGCTTTGAAGAAGATCTTGGGGAGCGGAAATGCTATCAGGGGTTGTGGTGGGGGGCGGATCACATCTGGGTGGATGATTTCGTGCGGTTAACGTGCACACGGGGAGACTTAGAGAAGGAGAACTTGGCGGATCGGCTGGCTCCTCCGAGTCGAGACGCGCAAGACCGACCTTTACTAGCGCGGATCAGGGAGATCGTGTTCGATGAGCTGAAGAACCAGCTGTGCTTCTCCGCAGAGGTCTTTGAGTTGAAGAAGCTGAAACAAGATGGAGCACGTAGGCGTGACGGTGCCGCTGGACTTCCTCGACCGCCGAGCAACTACCGCTTCCGGAACGTTACACCCTCAGAGGTGCTTATCTACCTTCCAGTTGAGATTATCTCAGGGAGGTACAATCCCCTTCCAATCGACTCAGAGCCACACCGGAATCTCCTCGGTGATATGTTGTCGGACGAGAACCTGGATAGGTTAGGGCGAGGGGAGTTGGATGGAACCGATCTTGGTACGAGCTTGAAGGATGTGTTGGCCCTCAGTGGTCTGTGCAGGGAGGAAGGCGATCATATACACCCGTCGATCGACGGTGGTGCGGTCCGTGGACGTGATGGAATTCTCATATATGCCACTAGGGAGGCGAAGAAGATTACATACGATAATTGGGTCCAGCGAAGGAGACGACGGGAACTCGATGGGGATGGCGACTCAGTCATGGGCGATTGAGAGGCAGATTGATGACCTTAACCATTTGTAGTTCTGGGTCCGATCCATATATTTGAATGCAGGCTTGTTTCACACGGATTGACAATATAATATACGAAATGACAGATATATTCCGGTGACCCATCCTTCGAGTTGCACTATGATCCCTCACCATCGCTGCGTAGTTTGTTGCAAAGAGACCCAGAAACAAGTCACTACCTCAGGTCTTAATGCTGAGGACTTGTGTTCCTTTCTATCTTCAATCTTTTAGTCCGCCATCATCCATTAACATAATTATGCAGAGGAGTAGTAGGACCATTACATGGAGACTACGCCAGGATGCTGGCGGCCAAATCATTTCTCGCAAAAGTGCCTTCGGGATAGTACTGGGCTCTGACGGTCCGTCCGCCAAAGAACCGCCCATCGAGCTCTCTTACTGTCTTCCAAGCTCCAGCGGGTCCCGAGAATTGAACGAAGATGCGCACCAGCGCCTCTGGATTCGCCGGTGGCGGATCGACAAGATGCACAATCACACGCTCAACAACACCATGCTTACTGCATTCCTCACCTAGAAAAAAAAGAAGAGCCATATAACCAAATCAGCGGGCGTAAGAGGGTAAAGCATGTAGGGAAGTATTACCAATTTCTTCCCTCAAATCGTCGTCATCCACATCTTCAGGCCCAACCATATTCGTCAACACAACGACTCGGCTCGATTCTCCCCATCGCTCGCGCGCCTCTTTGTCCTTACCGTCATTTTTGTTGATGATCCGATTTTGTGCCTCCTTAGACCCAATCCCACCGGTGGCGACTTGCTTAGTTTGGGGACCTCCGCCACCTCCACTCTTGTTCTTTATTTTGGCCGCGCGAGCTTGTTCAACAGTCAGGGGCTCGACGAGACCGGACGATCCAGAGGATCCCATGCCGAGGCCTTCCCCTACGTTGAGAATAAATTAATCAGTAAGGGGATGCAGAGAATTCGTCATACAGGAATGGATCAGCTTACCATCCTTATGTCCCCATTTGGCCATCATGCGGGCTGCAAAGCCATGAGGATCAGGTCTAAGCGACTAATCTGTCAGTTTCTTCGGCCAATAACACATCAATCAAGCATACTACCTTTCTTCGGTTTGCTCATTATCCGCCGTTGAAGCCATCGACGACTCTCCGACGGTTTGTGAGAGGGTAGGAATAGCCCCGGGAGTTGGTTGTGCCGCTGGTGTAAATGCAGACTTGGCCAGTCGGGCCGCAATTGCTGCTGCCGCCTCTTTGCGCTTCTGGAGTGCCGTTTGGAAATCTTCCTGCTCCAGAGCTGGTACTGGTGCTGATAATGCGGGAAGTGGGGGGTTATCTTCGGATGGTACTGCGTGTTGATACAGCGGGGCAGTAGTCGCTGAAGGCTGGCCAAGAGACATGGCCATACGTCTGAGGTAGGCCTCTTCCCCCGTTTGCGGCAACTCTGTGGTTGTCGGTGGTGGAGTGGGGGGCGGTACGTCTGGATCATCATCAACATTGATTGTTGCTGAGACTGCCACGGGATTCGACATTGCGAGACGGCGCAAATACGCTTCTTCGCCTGTGGCAGGAGGTGGTGCCGAAGGCCCAAGAGATGTGGATGCTGCTGCAAATGAAGGCGGTGGTCGAGGCGCCGCTCGCGGTCGATCCTGATCCAAGTCTTCTTCATCACTTCGGCCTGGCGACCTATATCGAGCTATAAAGAGAAAGATGGTGGCACTTTAAATTTTTCCGCCCCCTCAATGACTCATGGTGAACAGGCGGGGCTCACGAGACTTTCTCTTCCTCCAATCACCATCGCTCCGCCGATCGCTATCATAGTCCGACGAGTAGTCACTACCGTCCCTCCTCATGCGGTTCTTCCTGTCTTCTTCCTCTTTCCTCCTCATCCGAGCTTCAACCTTCTCCCTCGACTTCCATGTTTTGTATTCGGTATAGTCATTTGGTCGCGTCGGGTCGTACATTTCGGTCGGGTCCCACACCGTCGGCTGGAACTTATCCTGCAACACAGCCAGATCATATTTAGCGATGGTGAAATGGTTATCAAGCTGTACAGACTTGCCTTCTTGCCTTTCTTTTTCCGACTACCGCCACCAGGTTTTCCCTTATTCCCCTTGAACCCATTCACATCCTCATCGAGCACCATCGACGGTGGCATAATCTTCTTCTTCCATCCTTCAGTTCCTGAACTAGTGGCTTCAGTCGAGGCTTGTGCGACAGCAGCGTGGTCGATTAGGACAGGTGCGGCACTTATGACAGCCGTTGCTGAAAAGGCCGTAGAGCCCAGAGGCATACGAACCGGTACAGGTTTTCCCTTCGGTTGCGCATTTCGGCGGATGGTGGGTGCGAAGGCGAGAGCGGCGGACCAACCTAATTATCCAAGTGGGAGATGACGCTCATATTACCATCCTCGTTGATTGCATATAATTCAGACTGGCGCACCGGCTGAGCCCTTTCCCTTCTGAGTAGCCTTGACCTCTGTGGGAGCCGTATTATCCACAGCAACTTCTTCAGGAGCTTTTGTCGCCGTGGTTGTTGTAGCGCCATCAACAGATCCAGAACCAGCGGTTGTGTTCTTATCATCGGCCTCGGCAGTATTTCCAGGAGTATCCACAGCATGAGAGAATCTAAGCCCGCCGTACAAGCTTCCTCCTTTTCGTGTTGACATCCAGCGAGTTTGTATGTGGCCCAGGCAGGGTCTTGGTCGGGACTTTAAGAAAGCGGCGGCGACATCGAACGTGAGAAACAAGGCTGAACGCAATCTATTGACCACACGGATGCTTCCAATGATGGCAAGAGGGGGTTGGCCGCACTATAACGGCTGCGTGCACCGATCCCCGAGCTGTCAAGGCCTGCGAATCAGCTGATACCCATTGTGGAGGGTAGTCGCAGACCATCAGTCAGACATCAGTCAGCTTTTTTGAATCTCTCTGCCTCTTAAATATCGCCTAGTGATTGGAAGAATTCAATGTAACAAACCACCTGTGCTCATATCCAAGCATCCAACCATCAAAAAAACAATGGCCACGGCGACTGTCTGTCAAACAATCCATGCTGATGGTGTTGATGTGTTCTACCGCTCTGCTGGAGACAAAAACGCGCCTGTCCTTCTGCTGCTGCATGGCTTCCCCACCTCTTCATTCCAGTATAGGAATCTCATCACGCGATTGAGTGGCCAATATCGATTGATCGTGAGTCCCTTCACCTATTTGACTTGGCCGATGAAACGTACAACTGACTTTTGTACTGGTGTATGACGATAGGCTCCTGATCTTCCCGGATTCGGGTTCACAGTCGTCCCCGAAGAGAGGAAATACGTTTACACATTCGATAACATCGCCAAGACCATCGAAGCCTTCGTTGATGCGATCGGTTTGACCAAATATGCGATTTATATTTTCGATTACGGCGCGCCAACGGGCCTCAGGTAAGGCTTGCATGAGATTGAAGATAGCGGCGAGGAAGCTGACATTTTATGTCCATAGACTCGCTCTTTCCCGTCCTCAATCCATCACAGCCATCATTTCACAGAACGGGAACGCGTTCCTGGAAGGTCTGGGAGGTTTCTGGGACCATATCAGGCCTTATTGGAAGGATCAGACTAGCGCGAATAGGGAGTCGATTCGATGGTTGACCAGTCTAGATGCTACCAAATTTCAGGCGAGTGACTTCTCCTTGAGAGTAGGCGGAAAGAAATACTAATGCGTTTCTTACTCTAGTACTTTACCGGCGAGAAACCTGAGGCTACGAGCCTAGTCCCTCCCGAAACATATACCCTTGACCAAGCGCTCTTGGACAGGCCGGGAAATCAAGAAATACAGCTGGACCTATTCCTCGACTGTAAGTTCAAGATTTGCCTCGTTTTTAAGTTAATTGTAGTAACCAACCTTAACCGCATCCTGCTTCACTTTAGATCAAAACAATCTTGCACTTTACCCGTCGTTCCTCACTTATTTACAAACCTACAAGCCCCCAACTTTAGCGGTATGGGGGGCGAAAGACGAGATATTTGTACCTGCGGGCGCAGAGGCGTTCAAGAGAGCGCTTGGGGAGCAGGCTGAGGTTGTTTTGATTGATGGGGGTCATTTTGCGCTTGAATTGCACTTAGAGGAGATCGCCCAAGCGATTGAAGGTTTCTTGAAAAGGTTCAAGGTCGTGTAACCTAGTGAGGCGAATAGACGGGAGGAAAGCTGGTGGTTGTGATCGCATGCCGTTAATGGGTTACCTCGATCGCAAATATCAATACATTACCATTCTCTGCGTACCGTCCTTTGCTTTGCACTAAGGTGAGGTTTCGAGTTAATCCGTGAAAACCAAGGCCACAGGCATTGAGAATATGCAGTGCAGGATACAGATGGCGGCTGGCATATGCAAGAACTGGAACATGATACAAAGATTGTTCACCTATAGGAAAAGCCGGAAGAATCACCTTATTCGAAGTCGAGGTCTCGGTAGTAGTCGCTGAACCACTTCTCCCTCGCTGACTTTGACACGACATGGATCGCATTATCTCCTAGATCTAGCATCGCCCATCCATCGGCAGAGTCCCGAGTGGTCGATCTGCCTTTTGGTGGGAGCTTCATATCTGGATAGCTCTTTACGAGCTGCGCATAGACAAGCCACAATCAGCTTCCGAAGCGTACAAGTGGATTGGGTCCGACGTACCATATTCCGTACAGACTTGGCCACATGATCGATGGATCCACCGCCTTTAATGCCCTCCTTGAGCTGAAGAAGGAGCATCCAGCTCCATATTTGGCCGACGGGGTGTGAACCAACGCTGAACCCAATTCCGTGATCAGACCCTCCTCTCCTCCTCCGCCCTTTCGGAGCGCTGAATGGTGCTGGAGCTGGTATAGGCCTCTCGATCGGTTTGGTTAAAAGAATACACCTGCTGTCGAGGAAAGGTGAGTTTTGCAGGTCTGTGAAGAGCGTTTGTAAATGCTCTGGCGCGTCTGCTGGTGGAGTAACTATTCATAGCAATATAGTGAGTGAGTAAATTTAAATGAAGAGAAATGTAATAGGTTGGCTAACCAATTGGTCTCATGGATTCAATTTTCTTCATTGATGTGCTGGGGCCTGCTTCTTGGCTCCATTCGGTCTCCTCGACGTACCAAGGGCGAGATCCGCGATCGACTGTTGGCTCAAGTGTCGAGAGCGTGCGTAAGGAAGGTAATGTAAGCCTTGTGGACCGTCTGAGCACATTGAGTAGCGACATGGTATATTGGTGCCAGATTGGGTGTGATGTCTGAGGAGAACGCCATCTAGCTTCGCCGTGATCTACTTGTTCATTTTCACATGTTGACGCGTCTTCTTGGCACGCGTCCGGGCCGGTGGTCCAGGTCACAATTTCAACTACATTCACCTTTCCAATTCACTTGACATTTCTTACCCCAACGAAGAATGGGCGTCCGCGTCGCTGGGGTCATTGTATCCACATCATTCCTACTCGGTATGCTTGGGCCGCACCATGAGAACCCATTCGCATTCAGCTCATATTCACTCTCACAGGTATACTATTCACGCACTGGATCGCCGATTCCCTCACCCTATGGAAGTCGCCTCTCACAGACGAACATTTACGGACTGCAGCCATTTACTATGAATCACTAGCGTCTTTACCAGGGAGTATGCAGTGGTTCTTGTTCGCAGTAGCGATCACTGCGGGGTCGAGCCTTTGCGCAAGTCTGTGGGACGGAGAAGCGGGGAATCTCATGTTTGATGGGGCTAGTATATGTAAGTGAATTTGGATTCCAAGACCCCTGAGGTTTGAACTAACACCATGTTGGATCAACAGTCTTGTATATGAGCGCTGTCTCCGTGTACTATATGTCGGTCGTCCCCAGTAAGCCACCTCCTGTGTGCAACTAAGCGCCCATCTCTTTCTCACAAAATTTATCATCATCTCCCCTTCTCGTCCTTAGACCTCAAAGCGATCACCGTGAAAGCGATCACCCCAAACTCCACAGATGGGTATTTCCCAGAAGCTCTACGGCAACCCACGATCGAGATGGCGTCGTCCCATCTCATGATCGGCGTCGCCCTCACTGGTGTCCTATTCTTCCAAGCTCTTCGCTCCTGGGCCGAATCTGAGGATCAGACACAGCGGGAAGAAGATGAGCGGGAGGCACAGGAGGAGGAGGCTGAGCAAGAGCGGTTGAGGAACGCTGCGGAGGCAGAACGTGGTCGGCATCGGAAAGTCGTATCTTCCGATGAAGAAAGCGATGAACCGGTGACGAACCCTATGACCGCTTCTGCTACGCGGAGGAAGAGTCTGAGTGCAAGGAGGAAGGATGGGAGGGGTTCAACAAAAGGGTCGTCGCTCAGTAGAGCGACGGGTTCGACCATCAGGAGGATGTCTTGAGGATGCATCTAAGTAGTGCGTTGCAACATTGGGTTGGGATTCAATATCACTGGCTTACTTTGCCAAAGGCCTATGACTCCGTCGTGTAAGCGGCGATGGGATCAGGCTCCAGGAGGGAACACAAGAATCTGCCATTCGTCTTTGTTGAAGGATCCAGTATTGCGGAATACTATGTCGTCGCTATTTTGTTAGTGGGCTCTCAGAGTTGGACCACAGTCCGTGGTGACAGTTGGCTGGCTCATTTTGAGTAACACAAGACGAGCGCGACCATGAGTATATTATTCAATTTACTCTAGCTAGGAGTTTCCACGCCGTGCATCAGATTCACGCTTGAAGTACAATAGTGTCGGCAATACGCACGCGTGATTCTGTTATCGAATCGTCCATAATAGTGCTAGACCCCACAGATCCGAACGCGGTCTCAAAGCGTTATTTAGCACCGAGCGTCATACATTTGCTTTCGCTTATCTCCTTCTTGAACGCAGTTTCATGCAATGTTGAGCCGCTGGTCGTGTGGCTCAGCGGGTTAAACCTACCCGCATGGACCCCCGTATCAGTCGCTTTCGTGTGTTGCAAAGAAGAGTAGTCGATGGCGATACTCAGTCGCCATGGCGGAACACCTCACCGGCAAAATTGATCGAAATGAAATGCCGTTTCAGATGCACATGTGGGTACAACAAAGTTAAGCACTGGACGTCCTCGATGGTCTTAGAGATGGCATGATCGGGCTTTGTACCGCAGAGAGCTTCACATCGGCACCCAGTCGCTTCTCAAAGTACACCAACCCCCTTCCCTCATGACATGTCGAGATTCAAGGCATGTCCACTCCACCTTCCATTTCACAGCGTTCGGCATCGATCTGACACTGACTGTCTTACCAGTGTATTCTGGAAAATGATTCACTGTGTGTAATTCGACGCGGGGCAGCAGACCAAATATACCAAAGAGTGGATATTCGCCCGGTTCATGTTCATATTTAGTGGAAAGCTCTAACTCTCTAGTTGAATGTCTCGCAAGATACCTCTACATGTCTTTAATCAGAATGCGTTTGTATGGAATACAGATGGTATATTGTTTCTACGTCCGATCCATGTCCAAGACGATTGAATTCTCAATGCTTTGGACCAACAGACGCCGCCACTCTACGAAAGAGTTATCACATCACTGGCATGTTGACCGGAACACTCCCAACAATGGCTCAACAAAACGTCTTCCTGGGAATTCCTTTACTTCTTATGCCGGAAGAAGTGGTTTTTCTTGTTGAGAAAGGTGAGGGAGTCACACGTTGTCAGGAACGAGACACTCCGGTGGAACACTTACGCTAACCATCTCTTTGGTAGAGGTTGCCATTCTTCTTGACGATGCTCATGGGCACAACTCACCTACCCCTCAGGAGCGGGAGCAGTGGGAACAACTGGTCAAGCAGAGACGACTCATGAGCATCCAGGGCTTGGAGTCTATCCGGAAAGAGAAGGAAAACACGAGGGGTCAAAAATCGACTCCTGAGGCGGAGCTGAAACGTAAAGAACGAGAAGCGAAAAGGGCGCAGAAGCTAGCAGCGGCGAAAGCGGCGGCAGAGGCAGAGGAATCGGTTGACAGCAGCCTACCAAGGGAAGACAGCTCATTGGCTGCGCTCCTTGCCCCAGACGGAGCAGGCCTTCACACTCCACAGCCTTCGCCAAATCCTGCTCCTGCTGGATCAAAGGAGGCCCAGACGGCACATACCATCATTATACCTGGCTCGTCAGACGACCATCCTTGGTTCAGACCACCCGCGTATGAGACCTTGGAGGCAGCAAAGGAAGCGGGAGTGTGGACATATCCCTCAAATATCGCAGAACGCGCTAAGTGCGCTGTATTCCGAGACTTGATCGAGAAAGGCTACTTCATCGGGGGTGGGATCAAGTTCGGAGGGGATTGGCTGGTGTATCCAGGTGTGTAGATTGGGCTCAACAGCGTGTACATGACGTGTTAGTAATCGCTAATTCTCTTTCGTGCGGTTCTCGTGTAGGTGATCAGCTACGGTATCACTCTCACTTCGTGGCCACTGTGTACCCCACCCCGACATCGAAACTGGATCCGATGGAGATCGTGGCACACGGGCGTCTGGGTACTGGGACGAAGAAGGCGCACCTGCTTTGTGGATGGGACGAGGAACGGAAAGTTGTAGATTATTATTCAATCGAGTGGGCTAACTTCGGTTGACCGTGCAGGCTGTGCCCAATGAACTAATGTGACAATGCGCTACAAATGCTCTTCCACCAGTGGATTACGGTACTGTGGATGGTGGGCTAAATCCATGCTGCGTGCACGATGTCCTTCCTTGCGGTGCTTGCAGTGCTTGCGGTACCGGAGGGGCGTTGTGATAAGCGTCACGTTACGTAATACAACTCAGTTGTAATGAGGACCGTTTAAGGGATCTTTCCTCTTCCGCGGCCGACAGACATCTCTCATCCTGTCTCTCTCACCTGCCCACCCAAATGGACATCGACATGCCAGGAATTTTCACCGAGACTAGACATGTCCACTCCTATATGCAGCTCGTTGTTCCCATGGCGCAGAAACGATCGCGAACACCGAGCTCACCAACTCCTTCAGATCGTCCCTTGGTACGTATCTTTTAATGGCGCCTAGACGTCCACGCTTTAATTTGGGCCTGACTTTGGCTGTATTGGCTCTTTCAGAAACGTTTGAACATGGATTATGGTTCATCATCACGAGCTATCCGAAGCAAACCGACAAGGAAGCGTAATCATGGTGGCGGGGATCGTGGTCCAGGCGGGTCGCGTGAGCCGATGATTCTCGACACCATGAAAGTCACTTACACATGGACGGAAGAGATGATGCATGACGATGATCAGGCGAGTCCCTGGTCCATTTTACATTTATGCTCCCGCCTACAGTCCTGACGGATCCCATCAATCATGTCCAATAACAGGAAGTCGACGAAATCTCTCCCATGCGGCTTCCACCTTTACCCACCTTCCGACTGCATACCGAAATTGACCCATTCGGCCGACCTGCATACGAGTCTCAGCTCCAGTTATTCACCAACACGGATCCCTTCCTCGTCGCGTCGAGTCTCCTCCCGACGACACCACGCCATACCTATACAAGTGCCACCTATCAGCCTTTAGAGACACCTCCGCATATCGTCCTTTTCCCTCCTACACCTCAACCAAAGCATCCAGAGGCTGCAGACGCGCGACCGCCACCGTCACCATCCACACTACCATTTGAGCCTTTGGAAACCATGTCGCCGCTTGGACATAAGGGTCGCCTCGACAGACGAAACACCGCCCCTTGACCACGCCCTAGGGACGCTGAGCCTATTGCGTGTTCAAAACTCCGCATTTCAAGGTTCCTTACCCCGCCATCCGCCATATATTATTGTTGTTTCCTGTCATCCCTGTCATTCACACAAACCCCCACCACAAAAGCTTCACCTTCCTCTTTTCATTATTTCACTGTGTTTTTGGTATGCGCTACCTTCTGCACGTGTACCTTTGGTTCTACTCATTACCTCACTAGCATCATTCCATCATCGCTTCGTCCTCTTGTTGTTATTGTTCCCCCAATATATGTACGTGCCTGAACGAACACCAAATGAAACCGAATGTGTTCCGAATTTCTACCATTCCACCACCAACCCAAATCCTTTTGCGCTCATCACAAGGCAGCGGGCGCTGCAGCACTGTCATGCCACCCACAGTCTGCAGCGAATGTCAAGGAACTATAGAGTACGTCCAAGATGTCCTCTGTTACATATGCGTGTCGTGCGGAGTCATGAACTTGGACCATAATCAGTATGAGCTCCACACCTCATATAACGACACCCAAGCCATGACGTGGAAGGCTCCCGATGTTCCCCATGCGCATGTAACCCACGGTAAAGGCCCTGGTGGTCCGGAGAAGGAGGAGAGATGGATTAAGAATGCGGTACGTTTTGGGACAGCTTCTGTGATCATCGAGCTCATTTACTGTGATTTTCACAGGTAGCTGCGTATGGTTTCATTCGATCGGTACTGCGCCGAATGGACTACGAGGGGCTTTATGATCGCGTTATGGGACTTTTCGGCGCCATGATGCAGAAGGAAGGTTTCAAGTGGGGTCGCACCTCATCCACGCGGATCATTGGCGCTTGCGTTTTCATCGCTATTCGGGAAAGTGGCAGGGGAGGGGAGACAGTACAGAGCGTGGCGGTAAGTCACATTCGTCGACCTCTCACCTCAAAATGATAGTAATGATGTCTACGCCTCGTATTTTGAACAGGCGGTGGTAGACGTACCCACACCAAAGCTATCTCGCATGTTGATCCGCACACTCCGGGCTCTTAATATGAAACTCCCAACAGCAGATGCCCTCGGCCACGTCCCGCGGCTCTTGAAACTTGTGTCTGATGCACAAAGTGATCCCCAGTCATCCAAACTACCGATGGCGCTTCTAGGGTTCCTCTCGGATCTATCTCTCCATTCCGTGCACAACTTAGCAAGGAATATACAATACATCAGCGATAGCGTTCATCTCACCCACAATCGTACGCCACCCCCAGTCGCCTGCGCACTCGTCATCATGGCCATGGAAGGGGAAGCTGGCCGAGCGGCCCCATGTCTCCCTCACTTGATGGGATTCCTCTCCGAAGGCACCGGCGCCAACTCTAAGACTGTCTCGGATCGATACATAGAGTTTCAAACTTTGATCTCAGAGTGGAAACTCGAACTACCATGGCTCACCACTTCGGCAAAACCTCACCGCAAGAGGAAAACACCGCAACGCGAAGAACACGCGTCATTGATCAAGGATATCGTCTGTTTCCAAGAGGAGCTGTGGAGGAGGAGACAGGAGAACGAGCGATCGCCCGAACTGTCGGCTTCGTCATCTCAAGCCACTTCCCCATTGCGTCTAGAGCTAGATGGGGAGGACGATGTGGGGTCCGGGGATGAAGCTTTAGAGTTGCCACTTTCCCCTTCTCCAACGATCTTTTCGGTCTCGACCATCGACAGCGAGACGCGCGTGGGCTCCGCTTCTTCCGGCCAGATGTCGGATAATGATCGCCCCACCAAAAAGCGACGTCTTGGCGAGTCGACAACCTTACCTTATTCGCAAACGGTTTCGGCTCGGCGATCGAATAACTCATGTCTCCGGCCATCGTATGCTCAGCGGAATACGCGGCAGATGGACCTGGACATTAAAATTGAGCGAGCGGTTGCAGCGCTCCTCGGGGGAACTCTCATCGGTGGCGATAAAGGCAATAGTACCCCCGGGCAAAATGTTGCGATAACCAACCAAGGGTCGATCCGATCGCAGGTTCTGGCTGCTGGAGTCGAAAGTGCTGCAGGCGGTACTCAGAGTCTGACGAGACTGGGCGCGCTGTCAACTTTGGTCGGTGAGGCGAACATAGAGGACGGGGAACTTTTCGATAAAGGGGAGTTGGAGGCGATACTGAGGAGTGAAGAAGAAGTTCATTTGTTACGGCGGATATGGGATGATGCAGAGTCCAAGGAGCCTCCCAAGGTCTCTCGTAACGCTCCGAGGGTTCGGACTGCCAAGCAGGTGGACGCCGCGGCACTTGAACAAGCTCTCACCGGACTTAAAACCAATATACCTCACGGTCCAGAGGACAGGGACGCGACATGGGTAGCTGAACTAATGGGCTCCTTCGAAGTCGATGAAGCGCTGCATGATGAGGACGTCTATCATGTTCGCACTCTATCGTCGGCGGACCTTTCGACGGATTTAACCTCGGCTACATACGATCCGTTCGCAGACTTCGAGGAGTTATGATGGCGGTTGTATGGGATCATAGGTGATGACAAAGATGCGGTATAAAGGTCACGGACCCGATCGCCTGAGCTTTGGTGGGGAGACTGCCGATTTGAGGTGAAAGAGGGCATGAGGGCGTCTCTCACTAGAGCCTGCCTTGAATTAGCGAACGTTGATGTGAGTACCGTATCAAATCCAATCGAACCAGGGTCCCTCGAAGTTACATTGTCGCTCAACTATATTTTCGTTCCCATTCTATGTCATGTAACTTCCCTTTCTGGTCTTGTCATTCTCACATGCCCATTCATCTCAAATCTCAGAGTCGTGTCGTTCGTATCGCATGGCTGGATTTACCTTCTCTTTGCTTGACGCGGCGTGGGCACCGGATGCAGAAAACCGAATAAGGGCAGCCACCGCCCTTCAAGAAGAACTCGCCGCTGCGAGGCCTACCGAAGATCAGGATCTTTTACGAACTCGATTGCGTTGATACCGGCAGTTTAACTTGATCACAAGACCTTGCTTTATCTTTCTAAGGGTCCCACCGATATCGATGGCCTCGTTCAACCTGCAATGTACGCACGCTTCACCCGTCGATGCTCGCACGCACTTAGCGCTTAAGTTGGGATTGCTCACGGATCTCACATTTTCTGTCACGATGTTTCGTTAGCGGCCAATCATCATCTGCCGTAGGCTCGTCTCCTATGACAGTGAGCTTAGCTGGCGGTTATCTTCAGACTACCATTACTTGCGCTTGCTCATCAAATTACCGGCCCGGCGAGTCTCCTGATATCGAAGATAAGCGTTTAAAGGGAAAGATTCTTTGCCGCCGGCTGGCTCTCCTCTTTCCTATTCGGAAGGCTCGGGCTGTGAGATAAAAAGATGACTCGCTTAGATGAGTAGTTAAATAGTCTGCCCGATGACCGCTCATCAAAACGAGGCAACGTGTCCGCTTGTCGTTTCTGAGTGCGACTCATCGGCCTGTGCAGTAGTGTTCATTTGACGGACCAAGCGACGCCTGACACAGACAACATGAAGGCTCGTGACTGACTCCGTACGTTCGCCACGTCAGCATAGCGGTCGCTACAAGGTCAGGCAACTTACATTTTACGAGACGGTGTAAAGCACCTTCATTTTATTATCCAAATGTTAACATATTAACCTTTCCGAGGCGGTGGCTTCCCGGATCCGATATCTCGGTGTAGTGTCGGCAGCCTCGTTTCTTTCGAAGCGCGTTGCAGAAGCGACGGTGCGTGGCCAGTGGAACTTCAGTCTCCTGCCCTTTCTGTTTTTCCGGGTTCCTTCCATACCCGTTTGTGTAGGACCCTTGTTTACAAGCCCCGCTTGGAGCTTGGAGGGAATACCTATATAGTTGGCCATTGATCTACTGTGTTGAAAGCATTATACCTCCCATCGCTACCCCTCGCATTACTTTGCTACTCTCCATTCAACTTTCCGTACCCCAATCATCCAGCTCCTTCATCCCTCACACCCTCCATTACCATCATGTCCCAATCCGTTGACGGTTCCTTCAACCCCTTTGCTCTTCACCCATTCACCTCTTGTGGCAGTCAGATGACAGCGCCCGTCGCTCGTATGCCGACCACTTCATCACCTATCAAGCAAGCTCAGCAATACCAGAAGCAGAGCAGACAAAGCCCTGCAACGCCGCCGGGTGGATATGTCCCTCAAGCACCTGCGTATTCTCAGCCTCCGCCGCGTCAGCCATCCTCATCCTCATCTTCCACGAAACACGTCTTTGATGTATACAAAGCCGATGGTCGACGAACCCCAGATCTTAGCGAGATCTTGAATAAGAATGGTGGGCAAAGGTGGAAGTGAAGCATCCCCGCAGTGGCGACGAGGGCCTGTCAACCGATGATGAGGTGAGTACCTCGTCGCCAAAGCGCCTCTCCCTGCGTTTCTCATGTCTTCGCGAATGTGGAAACTTCCCCACAAAATCATCTGCTTAGCTCCTTTAGGGTCTATCGTCCTATGGCTTTGGATTGTCATCGCCGTATTTTTGTGGGTCGAGGAAAGTTTGTTTTAGAGCATCCGAGGATGGCAGTGATACCCCACGATTTCACAACCAATACCTGGCTTCTGATCGTTTTTAATTTGGGGGTTCCCGTTTGTATAATACTTTGTCTCTCTCATGATGGCCGTGATCATCATCTGTACAAATATTGTCTCCTGTATTCGGTAGAATGTTGGCGTTGCCCTTCTCCAATGGAATCTACCTCTGCAAGCCCACCATTGCCCACAGTGCCATATACGGCGTGCTACTGCGAAGAGAATGTCTACTTGCTAGGCGACGCGTTGACGCGATTGGCGCCGCAGGACTCGTTGATCTACGCGGTGGTCATATCGAATGCCGATCGGTCCGCGGCTATCTGGGAGCAAAAGGCTTCCGCAAACGGAGCCCAGTCGGACTTCCTCTGCATATGGGATTACCATGTGGTCTTGTGCTACAAATCGCGGGCTTCCTCTGACGTGTGGATCTACGACGTCGATAGCAGACTGGGCAGTCCATGCCCCTGGCAGAGTACGTCGCCCCCCTGCCCCGTTGTTTCGTTCCCGAGATCCTTATCAAGGTTGAACGCCTCTTATGAACTCTGTTTAGGATATGTGGATCAGACGTTCAAAGCCTTATTGATTTTGTCCGATGAAGATGTCATATCGAAGCGATTTCGTTGGTATGCATTGGCACAAGCATTCCTCTCTCTCTATGTGAACTGATTTTGTCCCGATGGCAATAACCCCTGTAGTCAATTCCGCGTCGTTCCTATACGAGATTATCTTGACAACTTTTCATCCGACCGATCACACATGGTAAGCGCACGCCAGCTTCTCGAAACTCAGCTATAATTCACCAGATTCAATAGCTCACAGTATCATCGGATCCCAGCGCCAGAGTGTATCATGCCCCTCCTCCTTCATACCCAGCCATCACTGGGCCTGGTGCATTAGCCACAGAGCTTCCGAATAACCTCATGTCTCACTTTGTTGACATGTCCTTCGAAGGTATAGGGTACGGTACCGTCCTTGAAGATACCGTCTTTCTCAAAGACGTATCATGGATGGAGAATTGTCAGAGGAGCGGATCATGACTAGAGGAGGTTGAGCTTTTGTGATTGTATGCCCATGTGGCTGACTCAGACTCTGGGATTTCTTTCTTCCAAGTTCTTGAAAAGCGCAAACGCACAACCCCACATCGCCCTTCTGTACGACGTCAACGACTGCTAATTGATTTCATGGACGGCGTGCACCATGGTACGAACGGCGTAAATGGCGTCAACGGCGTGACCCCACACGCCTTGAATGGTGGAGGTGCTGGACCGAGCAAGGGTTACCCCACTCCCCCCTCGACTCATCATGAGGACGAGCCTACCACCCTCAATGGAACCGGCGGGCCTTTCCACTCGTGAGTAGCATAGTCGATATGATGCTCGATTGAACAGATCCAATTCTGACGCTGAATATTATGATTCCGACCAGCCGCCCATCCCACAACGAGAGTATAGTCAACCACTTGTATACATCTGGATTCCAGCATGGGGTACGTCCCCCTTGCGTCATACCTCACTTTTAATGCTAATATCGACATCACTTTAACAGAACTACGCGGACATCAACCTCGTAAGTGTCAGAATACTTGGATGTGTACGGCCATCACGTTATTGACAATCCCCTTGTTCCCCTTCCTTTCAGCACGTCATGAATCGCCCATATCGTTTGCACGCCATCATTCTCGCACGTTCGCCCTATCTAGCCCATCTAATTAATACCTCGAATACCAACACTCTTTACGTTCCGCTTGAGGACGAACCGCTCATTACAGAAGATGTACGCCTCTCACTTGATCCTGAACCCAAAATAGGCTAAAATGCTGACGCACTCTTACTAGGGATTCGCCATTGCCTTGGGATATCTTTATTCCTCCGCGAGCATGGGTCACCTCACACCCGACAATTCTCGCTCCGTGCTCGCCGCTGCGTGTTTCCTTGGTGGCATGGATGATCTTGCTGCGGCTGCCTACGAGATGTGTCGAAGTAACATCTCCGCCGAGACCATTCAAGATTGGTTGCAACTCCTCGATGAACCATCATCATCGCCGTCACCCTCGTCGTCTATCCCCGGTACCCCAACTATGGAGACAAGTCCGGCCGCCGTGCTTGGCCTGTATGGCAAACGTCTACGTGATGATGTCTTCTCCTTCTTGGTCGTGACCCTTCCGGTATCTTTGCATGCGTTCCCTCCACACTTGCAAAAGGCCGCCGATGGTGCCACAGAGACAGGTCAGGAGGTCTTGATCCGTATCTACTCAGTACTACCATTCGATGTCTTCAAGCATGCTGTAGAGTCTCCGGCATTCCCTGTCGGTGCGTCACTTTCTCCCTGCATATTCGAACCATATTGCATAGGATACTAATTTGCCTTATATTCTACCTCTATCAGGCACTGACCAGGCGCGCTTCCAATTCGTCAAGGGGGTCATCGCAGCGAGGAAGAAAACTCAAGGAGGGCGCGACGCTGAAGAATCTGTCGTCCTCGCATTTGGAAAAACCGATGGCGGAAGTGCTGTGCACGTCACCCGCAAGATGAAGAAGAAGCCCCTTTGGAAGGTGTCCAAGTAGACTCTACATCGTGTCTCGCATCATCCTTCGACCTCGGTGTACGAATGGGCAATATTGACTTGTTAATTACATGCCCTGTATTTCTGTATTTCTTGTGTTGTGTTACGCTATTCAATGGACAGCCTTCGTTGTCGTATCATCAGCCCGTCTCTTGATATGGCCACTGGCCCCAGCACGCGCGTGTATATACCAGGCAAGGGGCTCCACTTTTAGGCGATCCAGGACATAACACATTCCTCACATCCATTGCTAGGGTCGATAGTCATCCCTTTCCAAATCTTGCGAAGTGGCATTCGGTTCTAGAACCATCTCCGGCCAACGGAGGGAGATCTAGACCATATGAGAGCACCGAGAGAGTGCAACTCTGCTCATTTATCGTTTCACTGGACCGGAACGGTGGGTGTGGGTTTTTATCGACTACTAGCGGCAAAGCACCCAATTGCCAGTACCCCAACGCTCTAGACACTCGGATTACCCTCCAGGTCCAATGTGGTCACTGAGTAGTCTACACACAATTCAATGCAACGGCTGGCCGTTTGCTATGTATTTCTTAATTGATTGTGAAGGTGCTCTTTCCTTGGCGGGCAGCTTCATTATGACATGCAATGTAATGTAGCTCTCTTCGTTCGAACTTTGGCCCAGCCCCTAACTGCCATAACTGCGTAGCGAGGGATCTGAGGACAGTAACGATAGTTCGCCGCATTAGGTTCAGGTAAGCATCAGCAAAATCAGCGGTTAATGATATTATAGATCCTGGGCCACAGACATCCCACAGTTGCTCTGTGGCGCAATTGGTTAGCGCGTCTGACTGTTACCTTCCTTGGGACACGAGTTTCATTCGGAATCAGGAGGCTGTGAGTTCGAGTCTCACCGGAGCAGTTCGTTGTTGGCACCGTCTATATTGAATCTAGACGGTGGTGACCTTTTTTGCTGGATCGGGGTGTTGACGTTGCGCTAGTTGACTTTGCGGTGACCTTCAGCACGCGAGAGGGCATAGATAAGAGGAAGAGACTAGCCCGCGGTTTGGTGGTGGAATATCTGCGAAATGAAATTTGCTATCGCAGGAGCTGGTATACTACGTACGGAGGCTCGAGACTGAGGGGCACATCGACGATGTGCTGGGGGCAGGGGGATTGTTCAGGTCTGTGGTTGATAACTAACAGCAACGACGCCCTGACCAAATTGGGAGCGATCTAAACGGATCTCGCAATGGTAGGAGTACTTTAAGGGATGTGCAGCTGATTGCATCTGAGATCCCGTGAAGGGATATCCGTTGAACAAGGAAAGATCACGCATTGTGTGGCACTGATTATAAAGCCCGTCAAGAATAGATAATATTGTCCAAATGAAAGACCTGGGGAGGAGAGCGTAAAACAAGGAACTATAGCAATGATAGCAACAGCAGTTCGTCGATTTACAAAAGGTAAATAGCGAGAGCGCCGGCACCAGCAAGGGAAGCCATTCCACCAGCCGCGGCGCGAGACGCTCCATTCGCGGCAGCGAGTGCAACTGCAGAAGTCGGGTTGCCAACAGCCACGGTGGTACTGATGGGAAAGACGGAGGTAACACCAGTGACATTCGCAGCAATGGCCGCCGTGGTCGGGATGACGCCAGCCCTAGTTGTGGTCTACGGAGTGGGTAAATATCAACCTCTAGAAGTCTTGGTATAATTTAAAGGATAACATACATAGGTTGAATTGATAAGAGCAGTCGAAACTGTATCATTGAAGGTTACCGTGACCACGACGCCCGCACTGTTTGTGGAGAACACGGTGGCTGGGGTAGTGGTATTTGCTATAGCCGTGGCCGTTGTTGTAGCGTTGTTGATGTTGGTTTTGGTATATGTAATGATATCGATCGTTTTCGTTGTAACCTGCTGCGCGAAGGTGCCGAGCGCGCAGGCGAGGACCACGAGCAACTTCGGGGAGGAGGCAAGCATGGTTGTTTTTGTTTTGGATGTTGGAAATGGAGTGTGAGGGATAAAGAAAAGAGCGGAATGTACTTTGTGGAGTAGATAGAGTGAAATCTGAGGAGGAGGGGTGATAAAAATACTGTTAGGACTTGGGTACGCTTTATACCCCTTCAAAGCTTAGCGCAGCCTGTCTGTCTTGTTGTCAAGAAGCCATTGCAAATCGCCCGAGGGCCGGCCCGTCGTTGCAAGGACGGCCTTCGGAGAACCAGTCCGCTTGAAGCTGTGCAAGTTTTTGAAGGCTTGAAGGCTTGAAGCTTCCGTGTATTCTGCGGCAACCCCCTGCACCCGATGTACGGCAAGGCAAAGAAGTAGGTTCACACCCCGCACCGAGCAAAAATGTTCAGGCTTACTCTAAGGGTGATAGTTCTGTCGTCTGTAGCCATGCCTAGCGGGACGAATAGACGAATTTCATCCAGCGATTTAAGAGCAATCATCACCGAATATCATCAGAAACCGATCTGTGCGCAAGTAAAAATCCCACTTGAAGTGATTGTGAGTGTTCAGCTTCCTCCCACGTTTATGGACTTGCCCCATCGCCGGATGAGCCATGGTAGAACCCAAAGGGATATGATGTTGTCTTAGGACCATCGGTTGCCGTTGCCCTGCCAAGAAAAGATGTTACTAAACTGTCCATGAATCCTCCCAGGAGCTCGGATTCTTTGCACTGCCTTCAAGCTGGCGTCTCAAGACGCAAACAGCAGCGGCTTGATATCATCCGCTTCCCCGCGGCAACGATTGTGTGGCAAACGTTCTGATCTATTGGCGATCACTACCGTTCCCATATAATGCTGCCTCGAAGTTTGGTAATTGTGCCAGCATTAATGATAGCTCATGGAATAGTCGGCGCTCCCTCGGAATTCATAGAGGCTCAGCGTTTTAGCCATCTGCATTCGACCTGCGCCAAGATTCTTCTGGGGTACTCCTTCTCATGGATCTATCATGGTTGTAGTAGGCTGAGCGGAGCTTGGTGTAAGGACTTGGGACCCGCTGAGTAGCCTCGGATGGGCAGGACATAGTCTTGTGTATAACACGCGATCATTTCTGAATGGGCTCGCTTCGGCCGGGCTTTCAAGGATTGAATGCTCCTATCATTTCTATCAAGACGGTCTCTGCCTATGTGGCGTCTTTACGCTTTTTTTTTTCATGGAGGCCATCGACGGAGATCGTGGTGGCCTGCCAGGACGCACGTATACACGAGGCCGAGGTAGGTAGTACATCAACTTCATGCCACGCGACTGCTTGGTTACCTACGCATCTAACTCCATCTCAGGTTGTTACACAGAGAAGAGACAACATTAGAGAGCAAAGATCGTTTGGCTGGTAAGCGTTACGCCCTCATCTATTTTGGTTGACCTCGTGGGCGTACGCGATTGGCTGCGAATACAGAATGAGGAGACAGGCCCCACTTTTCTGGTGGAATATCTGCGAACTCTACTGGGAGATGTTATCATACAACGAATGGGGCTCCGGGGTCAAGGCCGGAATGAGATACGCTGCCGACAGCGTAACCTCCAAGATCGCTTGGTCACTCGGGCCCTTAGTTGAGTGTTGGAAATAAAAGGGCCTTGAGAGCAAGCCGAGAACGATCAGCACGGATCACACGATGTTTGTCAGGGCGGTCGATACTGTAAGGGGAGATGCGGCCGACGTCACATCCTCTGAGAAAAAGGAAATCACACTATATGGTAGCTATTTACAAGGTCCATGGAGAAGAGATGATATTGTCCAAGTTGAAATTAGATGATCTAGTAACGAGAGCGGAAAATAACACAACCCCAAGGGACCATATGATAGCATTCCACCGAACTACAGGAAGTAAAAGGCGAGAACGCCGGCACCAACAAGGGCAGTTATTCCACCAGCTGCGACCCGAGGAGCTCCGTTTGCGGCAGCGAGCGCAACCGCAGAAGTTGAGGTGGTAGCGGTGACAGTGTTATTGATGGTCGGAATAACAACTGCTGTGGTCGGAGTGGCGTCAGTCGCAGTTGTGGGCTATAGGGTAGGTCAACGTCAACCTCTAGAAAGCCTCAGACAGTCCAAAGGAAAACCTACATGGGTTGAGTTGATACTAGTGGTCGACACTGTGAAATTGGACGTCGACGTGACCACATGGACCACACTCGATGTGTCATTATAGAGACTAGTAGCTGTAGTAGCAGTAATGACCGTGGTTGGGTGTGTGGTTGCGGTGACAACGATCTCAGTCACTTTAGTGGGTGTGCCAACAGCGATAGTAGGCGCTGTAGTCACTAGTGCTAAGCTGCCGAGCGAACAAGTGAAGGCCACGAGCAACTTCGGGTAGGAGGTAAGCATATTGACCGCTATTGTTGTGGGTGTTGAATGGGGATGCGAAATATAAAGAATGGAAAGTACTTTGTGAAATAAGTAAATCAGAGCTTGACAGCAGAGTACAGGTGAAGAAAATATCGTTGGGACTTGATCACTCGTTTATACCCAACATGTAGCGCAGTCTGTCTGCCCTGTCGTTGAGAAGCTATCAAAAATCGCCCGAGGATTGACCCTGTCGTTGTAAAGACGGCCTGCGGCAAGTTAGTCCGCTTTAAAGCTGTGCAAGTATTTAACCATCTGTGTGTCCTCCGTCAGCTTCCTGCACCTGGCTCGGTAAAGAAATAACCCGCTTCGGCTAGAGCAGTAATGGCAGGGTTTTATTTTGATGGTAGGACACTGGGATAGTTAGAGACCATACAAAAGGTTCGCTAAGCCCAGGTATATCCTAAGGGCATAGGTTTTGTCGTCTGTAATCTAGGCTCAGTTGGATGGCGATGTTATGTTTGTTAATTTCATCCAGATTTAAGGAGCATCCGCCATACAACATCATCGTATACCGGTCAGTACAAGAATAAGGTCCTCATTTGGTGCAATTGCAGATCCCCATTGAACAGGGTTCTTGGGCTTTTTTCATGAAGTTTCCCACGACCAAGTGCGCCCATACAAGAAGGCATGACAAACGCTACAAAAACCGCCATAAACCCATGCACTGTGACCTTTGATAATTTATTAGTTCGCATAACAAATTACCCTCTTAAAGGGGGATATTGTTGACCTACCCCATGATAAAATCCTCCGATGAACTCGGATTCTTGGCCCTTGCACTGCCTTTACGTTAGGGTTGATACCTTCTTTTCGTAATTCAAGATCGCGACAGATTACTGACTTCTAGTTCACCTTCCAAACTCGTCCGTGCGATACATGTCCCTGCTCGCTAGAGAGTTGGCAACCGGACTGTCAGAAAGCCCTCCTGTGCCCTCACTCCGCCCAAACCATACACACATGAGGCCGTTCGCTCAAGCCAACACCCTCTCCCCGGGAAATTCACGTAGGTCTATCAAGCTTATACGAGGTCCATCGAAGCCTGGTGCGCGCAGGACAGGGGACTCATTGGGCAGCTTCAGGAAATAATTCCGAGTATGTCACCTGGGTGCGGCTGTTGAGGTCCGATGGGACCCAGAAATCCATGCGTGTGATCGCATAAACGGTTGTAGCCGTCGAAGTAGTCTCCACCCGTACGTTCAGCTGATATTCGAAGATAGACGACATGATACTTTGACACATCGGCATGATGATGCATTCGAAGATTGGCAGGTACTCACGGCCCAGTCCAGCCCAGCCCAGACTTAGTAGGATGACCATGTGGCTCCCAGCTCTCGTTAACATCTTGCCTTCTCGAGGTATGCTGCTGGTCAGGATATTTGTCCCAGACCGGCGATGGAAATCCGTATTATTCCACCGTGTAGTGCATGAGGTTGTGACAGAAGAACCTTATAAAATCGCGACCTCCCAGCCTCGCAAACTTTGAAGAATGAGCTCGCTTGACTTCCTCAAATATTCTATCGGTCTTGTCAATGTTTTCCGGCGTTGGGTTCGGGCCCCGCCAGCCGCTTCAATGTCCCGTTTCATGAGACATGGGTGTTGCTCATGAAGCCTAGCTGCTTAGGCCG
The DNA here is from genome assembly GCA_019633535.1 of Tulasnella sp. JGI-2019a. NCBI lineage: Eukaryota > Fungi > Basidiomycota > Agaricomycetes > Cantharellales > Tulasnellaceae > Tulasnella sp. JGI-2019a. The sequence continues at coordinate 25,690 of WSUE01000178.1, forward strand.
CAGTTGCGGCATGCTTACCGATTCAGGGCTTTGATGACGGTGACGCCTCATAAACAACAGGATTTACCTGTACTACAAATGGGAGTAGCGTACGGGTCTCACGAGGTCCGTAGATTGACACCCACCTGATGTCGGCGGAGCGACAGAAGATGACCCCCCTTTTTCGTACCGCGAAACCAATCCTATCAAGGCCTGGCTCCATGTTGAACTGCAGACACGTTATGCAGCGCCCCAAAGTCAATCAGATCATCAATGAATCTCGTGGTGGCACGCCAGGACGCATGGGGGAGCAAATTAGCAGATTCGCCAACTTCATATCACCGTCTAGCCGCCCAGGCTTTCTGAGTTGTCTCAGACAGAAGAGAAGAGCACAAATCTGGTATTACTGGTGACAAATACACCGCAACAGAGGATAGCACCGAGGGGGACTGCGTGGTCAAAATAACTAGGGAACTGGCCTAGGTTTAAGGCTTCTGAGTGGGCCGAGTCTGCGAAGCATAGATGGACATCAGGAAACTGTTTTTCTACAGAACATAGCTTACGGTGATAGCCGGAGATGGCACGGCTCAGGACGCTGCAGTCAGGCACCCGCCTGAGCCAAATTGCAGAATTGAGACAATACCATTTTCCTGATGGAGGGTGGAATATCACCCTTAGCTATGTCTCTCCGAAGCGCTTTCCCAACTTTCCGGCGCCGTAAGGAGAATGAGCAGATGTTTGTTGATGCCACAGGGTGGAAAAAGACATGTTTGAGGTCGTAACATGGGATTAAACATTGGTCGAAACAATGGAAAATTACCCCATTAGGAAGGTGACTTGCTCCATTAGGAAGGTGACACTTATGTTTGACCTGTGTTTAATCCTATGTTTCGAGACTAAACATGTATTTTTCCACCCTGTGTGCGATGTTCCCAACTCAGCCGCCCTTGAAGGCCATGATCTTCATTCTAATAGGACGGCGGCAAATTTTTTTTTTGGGCCTTGGCGTAAATAGAGTACCACCCATCCTTGGCCGAACCTGATAAAGATATTGATCTTCAAATTTGTTTGGAGGTAGGAGAGTCGAGCGCGTGTTCAAAAGAAGTCTTGAATGTACTATCCAGCCTCGCTTTAGAAGGCAATTAATCGCTCGGCGTCTGTAAATATGCACTGATGAAAGTGCCAAGGGTGGAATTAATGACGCGGATGACGCGTGTGTCGCTCCTTTGAAAGTAAAGTGGGAATACAACCTTACGCTTTCACTCTCGCCGGGTCGGGTTGGATTTCTATGGTTGTTTGCCGTAGATGACCGCCAATCCCGGAAGGAAGGGGCTCTTTTCATGTTTAGAGTGCATCAAATTTCTAAATAAACCATAATACTCACAGCCTGAATTGCAGGTTCTAATATTCATCACGCCTGTTTCTGGTACCACTCTCGCCTCAACGGAACTTGCGGTATTTTTGAACATGAAACATGAGAAGGAGGTTTTTGCGTCTTGTAGGCATACCTCAAGGTCTGTAAAAAGAAGGGGCTTCCTTAACGTGGGAGCGCAAGTCCTCTAGTTGAAAAATATAATAGGAAACCACTAGCAAGGGAATATGCAAGGTGTGACAAAGCCACAGAAGGAGCGTTAGTAGGCGTGAAGTGAGTGTATCGAGTGTATCGCGCTGTTTCAAAATGGTATTTGAATAGGCTTCTAGTAGCGCGTGCGTCACTTCCATAGGCATCTAAGCAAGCAGCAGCAGCATCCACACAGTAAATGGTTCTGCAATTTCGAAGGCCGAAAGGGGGCTGACTCAGAGAGGAGAAGCATGAAAGACCACCCCACGTTCGTGGAAGGCAACGCCTGTTGGCCTAGTAGAAGAAATTAGTTAGCTCCTCTAGACTCGTCGGGCTAGCATCCCTAATTTCGTTAGAGAGGTCATTGATGGCTGTTAGCAGCCATAAGTTGTCGACAGTTGTGCGCCCAAACACCGACGTTCTGCCATAATAAATCCGCCTTGCCATTTAGCACTGACAAGGCTTTGGTAGCCGGTTGAGAGCATCGTGGATGGATGACACGGAATGGATGGCTGCACTCCAGCTCCGGGAGTTAAACGTAAAACACCAACAGCACCAATTGAATTGTCCGTCATGAGAAAAGATGACATTGTCCATCAAAATATAAGATACAAGCTGAAGATGACAGGTGACAACACGGCAAAAGACGAGTCAAGAAGGCATTCTGCCGTATTACAAGAGGTACATAGCAAGAGCGCCAGCACCAGCGAGGGCAGCCACTCCACCCGCCGCAACGCGAGACGCTCCGCTTTTGGATGTAGTGGTTGCAGCCGCAGCAGCCGAGCTGACAGTAGAGACGGTGTGGACGACGGAGGTTATGGTAGCGCTGGTGGGGACGACGACGGCGGTGGTGGGCTTAACAGCAGTCGTAGTCGAGATCTAAGGTAAGTTCGTGTTCACGTCAGGACTCCAGAAAATATCGGGGGAAGTCAAAGGATAAACTTACAGACGATGAAACAATAATAGAGGTCGTCTCTGATTTGGTACCCGTCGTCGATGTGACGACTTTGGTCGAGTTAGTGGTGACCGGAGTGGTGTCTGTGGTTGTGGTGGCGGGAATCAGAGTGTCGCCACTGGCATATGCGGATGTTGTCACAGAAACGGAAGTTGACGACTTAGGGGCAGCGAGTGCACCGAGCGCGCAGGTGAAGACGACAGCCAACTTGGAGTAAGAGGTGAACAACATTTTTTTTTGTGGATGTAAGAGGAACGTGTGGATTGAAAGGTGGAAAAAGGTGGTGAGTTATAAGGAAGACTGAGGGGAGGGAAGGGGGAGGTAGAGGTGAGAAGGACAGGATGATTGGGGTCAGCAGTGCACGCTATTTATACCACTCCCAATGGAAAGTTCAACACAGCAGATAGAGGACCCCTGTTGTTAAGGGCCCAGGAAGATCTTTTCGACAACACAAACTGCGGGCAAGTTGATCCGCTTCAAGCAGTGCATGGGCGCCTGGCGGTGTGTGACAGGGCGCTTCTATCAAAATCGTGTGACATTGCTCCAGCGACTTCTAATCGGTGCCAACATGCGATGCAGAGCTCCAGCACTGGGTCTAGGCTCGTCATCGAGAATCCGTTGGTCGAAAATAGATCGGAGATGGGGCTCGGGCTTCACTGGCAATCAAGGTGATTAGTCATTTATGTGACGCCACAACTGTGGTCCGGCCTCGATTACAGGGTCAATGATGCCCGAGCAGCAACTAACTACTTTTGAACGTAAATCGGGACTGCGGAGAGTAGCTTATTGCTTTTTATTCTCGAGATAAGCTCAATGTGGTATCTGACAGCTACACGTGGCAGGGCGTGTACGCCAGGAATGGACAGAGGGAGAACCCAACTCCGAACAACGCCACCTAATACGTTCGCTTGAAGGGTGGCACGGCCTTGCACTCGTTCTCATCCAACGTTGTACCGATCACCTTCCGATACGAGATATCCACTTCTGGCTTGGTCACATCCCTCTGGAAGGTCAATGTGTGCTTCATCCAGTTGGCATCGTCACGCTGTGAAGGATGACACAAGGCAATAATACATAAGTAATAATAAAAAGTGCGGGGAAGAGCAGCGACGTACTTCGGGGTAGTCCTCTCGTGCGTGTGCGCCACGAGATTCTTTACGAGCCGCAGCAGATTCCACGGTCTGCAAAGCGCACTGAAGAAGGTTTCGGAGCTCAAGAGTCTCAATGAGGTCACTATCGACCAAAGAAGACAGTCCCCATGAGTGAATCATGCCAAATTAAAGATTTTCAATATCCGACTACTCACGAGTTCCACTTCATGCTTCGATCAGCGATCTTCACATCATCATAAGTCTTGTAAATCTCCTTTAGCTTCCTGACACCCTCATCAAGGGAGTCTTGGGCGCTTAAAAATACAACCCATTCTCAGTCGATAGGGCACTTGAGCTCTGAAATCGGGTCCGAATGCGTACCGGAAGACAGCAGCATCGGTCTGCATCGCCTTTTGCATGTCCAATCGAATCGTGGATGTCAGCTTCGAGCCATCCGCTTGCCTAATGATGCGCCGGCAGATGAGCCAATCACCCCTTATTATCGACGGTTCTGAATTGCGTACCTGATCTTATCGAGGTTCTCGATCGTCTCGACACCAGCATTCTCCGAGATCGCCTTATGGGGCTTGCCGGGTTCGGTGGTATCCTTGATGTGATGCGCGACAGCACGTCCAAAGACGACGATATCGAGGAGCGAGTTGGCACCGAGACGGTTGGCGCCGTGCACAGAGACACAAGCGGCCTCACCGGCGGCGTATAGGCCAGGAACGACTTGATCATTGCCATCCTAAAATCGAAAACTGTCAGACGTCTGGTTTTTAACAGACTGGGTATACAGCCGGCGACCTTATCAACTGTTAGAACTTCTCCAGTATATTTTGTCGGGATACCACCCACTAAATAAATCAAGTTATTAGCCCCCATCCCCTGGTTCGTTCAAAAAAGGGATCAAACCACGTACTGTTGTAATGCACGGTAGGCAACACCGGGATGGGCTCCTTCGTGACGTCCACACCTGCGAAGATGGCCGCAGTCTCCGAGATACCTGGCAGACGCTCATGCAACACGGACGCGGGCAGATGGCTGAGTTGCAAGAAGCAATGATCTTTCTCCGGTCCGACACCGCGACCCTCACGGATCTCGATGGTCATACTCCTGGAGACGACGTCTCGGGAAGCCAAATCCTTGGCGGTCGGCGCGTACTTCTCCATGAACCGCTCACCCTGCGAGTTGAGGAGATAACCACCTTCACCTCGGGAACCTATCGTTGTGCAAATTCGTGATCAGCCCAAAGCGCCTTGAGCACGGCTTGTTGCTTAACCGCTTTACACACCTTCAGTGATGAGACACCCAGCACCATAGATTCCAGTGGGATGGAACTGCACAAACTCCAGATCCTGAAGTGGCAAACCAGCCCTGGCGACCATGGCATTGCCATCTCCAGTGCAGGTATGCGCTGATGTACAACTAAAGTACGCTCGACCGTAGCCACCGGTCGCCAACACAGTCTTATGGCTCCTGAATCGATGCAGGGTCCCATCCTCCATATTCAACGCGATGACACCGACGCACTCGCCGCCCTCCATGATTAAGTCGAGCGCGAAGTACTCGATGAAGAATTGGGTATCGTGTCGGAGGGATTGGCCGTACAAAGTGTGTAGGATGGCATGACCTGTTCGGTCTGCCGCTGCGGCACATCGGTAAGCTTGTCCACCTTTGCCGTATTTCAGGGATTGACCGCCGAAGGCGCGTTGGTAGATCTTGCCCTCCTTTGTTCGTGAGAAGGGGACACCATAGTGTTCCAACTATTGTGGGGGGAACTCAGGTGTTTGCAAACGGAGAAGCCGTTATAAGACGTACTTCAAGGACGGAGTTGGGTGCTTCACGACACATGTAGTGAATGGCGTCCTGGTCACCGAGCCAATCAGATCCCTTGACCTATCGCGGAATAACAATATTTCAGAACTGAACCGCAATATTCAGCATAATAAGCTAGTTTCACTTACGGTGTCGTACATATGCCACCTCCAATCATCCTCAGTCATGTTCTATATAGACGAAAATTCAAGGTTGCACATCAGGGTTTCGGTCGCTTCGTTACACAGATGCCAGGACGGCATGACCCACCCCAAGCGCAGCATTGACACCACCCTACACAAAGCCAACAGAAGGAACGTCAGTTAACAGACGCTCGAAAGGAGGCTCCGGATTACCTGGGCAGCCACTGTATGACTTCTTGTTGGGAACAACTTCGTGATACACGCCGTCTTGAACCCAGCTTCGGCCAGGCCGAAAGCAGCTCGTAAACCTGCTCCTCCTGCACCACTAAACAACATATATCAAAGCGCATATCAACACACTACATCTATCCATGCCGATAAAAGGGAATAGGATGCCAGAAATCAAAAGCCAGGCCAGTTGAAATCGGAACTCACACGACGACGGCATCATATTCGTGCTCGAATAACGGATATTCACCGGACGTCCAGTTCTAACGGGAATAAGAGATAGCATATCAGTACTATCGTGATAGCCCCGATGCATTGGAGAGAGCCGTACCTTGGCTTCCTGAGCCTTCGCAGGTGCACTGCCGACCAATAACTTGCGTGACGACGATGCATGGAACGCCCGACGACTATTGGTAGCGATGCTCCTCTGCGCCAACTTTCGCAACATGGTCGTATTTTTCGGTTCAACCGCCGGGGGCTATTGTGGTTGAGATGGGTAGAGAGGAATTATGGAAAGAGACGGAGAGACGGGTACGATCGGGAACGCTTGGTGGAAGGAAAAGGTCTCACGGGGTTTGGGATGACGGCGAGGTCCGTAGCCGAATGATCTCACACCAGTTTAACCAATCAGTGATTCCCGATTCACGCCTTTTTCTAATGCATGTACAATTTAAAACACTTCAGGCATGGGGTGCCCCAGGGGCACAATGTACAGGATGCGTCTCATATCCACACTCTCATCAATGCAATCATAAGACACCCAATGGATCGGACGCCGCCGCTGGCCCTTTCTTCACCTGTTTTTGCGTGTCAGGTAACGGCTGAGACGGCGACCGCACGTGAAATATCGGCGATAATGCACCCGCTCGACCGAGTGCGCCGTGCGCCAGAGCATTCGGAGCCGCCGCGCTAGGAGCTTCATATCGCGAGAAGGGAGACGTCCGAGAAGGCATGACCACATTCGCACCGGTTGATAACCCGGGACGCTGGTTCGGTGTCCTCGCAGCTATCGTATGCGCGGGACGAGCCGAAAGCGACATTGCTGGCGACTGATTGCTACTGAGCGTCGTCGGTGAGTCCTCCGGCGACGACACCGGATCGGCCAATACTGGAGGGGGTTTCGGCGCTTCCCATTTTGCCAACTTCTTCTCATCGAGTCCTGGTCCCACATCTCCACTGGTTAAGATATCCCTCACGTACGCTACGCATTCCACCGCATGCATCCGCTCCTCGTCTTCTTCTCCCGGGTGACGAGGCTTTTGTAGCACATCCAAAGACCAGTCCAAGGCTTCACCCAATTTCACCTGAACGCTCCGCATGGCGACAATCTCCCTCTCGAGCTCAAAGCGCGTAGAACTCGAGCTTGACTCGCCACCGGCTGCGATTCTCCGACCAATGCCAGAGCCGGTCTGATTGAATGAATGCGGAGATTGTGACAAAGCCAGATCCGGTGTTGAAGTAGCCGATCGTTGTGATAAGGTCGAGGATAACTCTGGAAGACTAAGCTCAGGGAGATTGCGCTATGATTTCCCAAAGGAAGCGATCAGACTCGGTTTTTTAGATACTGAGGATCGAGTCTTGGCCGTCTTACCCTTAATTCAGAGACGGTGCTCAACACCGCACTGTTCACATCATTGAATCGGCTCGCGATCAAGTCTTGTAACACTCCACCGCTTCCACCAGGCGTAGTCGCACCACCAGTATACCGAACGTCCAATGAAACACCCCCAGGTCTTCCTCCAGCGTGGCCTCTAACACCTGCACCGGGCGGCATCCGATTCAGTCGCCTTGTTGGTAAGGGCGGGGGTTCAGGAGCTTCAAACGTAATGCCGAGTAGGTCTCGGTTTTCCATAACGATGGTCACCCCTGCGGTAGGGTTAGGAGATGAACGGACGAAGAGAGCTTGTCGGAGGAGGAGAGTCGGTTGTGGCGTTAATGCTGGGGTCGTACTACCGGGGGAGAACCGAGGATAGCGGAGAAGGGCGGTTAGTTGGCCACTATAATCAGCAGGTATCACTGCATCACACCAGGGGAGCGTGTTAGTTTGTGGTCCGACAAAGGAAAGATGGGCAAGCTTACGGTCGTTGCGCACTCGTACGAGCATCGTCACGCAGATCCACTTTGCGATATCCAGCGACGGATCAGCGGCAAAGATACCATCCCACAACGGCAAGCAATCAAACATCCCAAATTCCCGAGAGAATAAGAGGCGTAACCAACGTCTGAGAAAAAGTAAAAGCCAAAGCGTCAACGAACATATTCTCTCTGACGTCAGAACTTGAGCAATTCGCACATGCCATAGATCTGAGGCTCAATCCCAACCTCCTGTAACCTCACCCATAACGCAGGGTCAACAGGTCGGAGGTACTCCATTTGTATCGAATTGCAAATCTTCACAATCGGCGGGACGTATTGATCCGTCTGCATGGGACCATTTGCTACACCGCCAGGAGTGGATGGAGGTTCACGCCATTCATACCATTCCCGTGCCGAACTCATGACGAGTTCGAAGAGACACCAACTATCGGCGTTGACCCACGTCCGGTCGCAGAACTCTTGGGCATCGGGGGACGACGATGACGGTGATAACGGGGAGGTGGACGATGACGATGATGGAAGAACGGAGTCGTAATCGATAACATAGAATATAGGTGCAAGAAGCTCATGCATCCCCTGTCGATATCCAATCTGCGGATGCTGGCTGCAGTGAAGGAAGAGTATAGTGGTGAGTGCGTTCTGGACGTGAGGTTGTCGAAAGTATAACATGTCTGGAAAGCTTGTTTATGGGCGATTGGCGTCAGATCTGACATGGACGAAGTCAAAGATTGACTGAGGACTGACGTTCGTTCGACGTCTTGAGCGATGGTGCGCCGGAGTTCCATGGCTGTAAACCATTCCTGCCAAGGGTTCTTGCCACCAAGCATCAGCATTTCTCATGTCTTCGCCAAGAAATGTCGTATGTGGAGACACCTTTTCATCCAGGCTCAATGGATTATTCTGTTCCCAATTCCCTGCCTTGTATTGTATCTCCGCTGAAGATCCATCTTGGCCCGGAAAGTTAAACCCTTCCTCGTAACTCCCATCCGGTGCACGCAACTTCTCTTGCAACAGTTCCACATATCTGGACCTGGATTCTTTGAGGTGATTCAATGGCGATGTAGGCGATGGTGAGAGCCCGGAGGTGAGAGGTGCTTGAGGGATTAGAAAGACCTGACGTAAGGAGGCGGTGTACCATGCGTCAATCAAAAGCATGCGCATCAAAGGCAAAGGACAAGAAGACAAAGTACCTTCCATGCGATACTTCTGCCTGGAACGTTATGACCATTGTCGTCTGTGTAGAGTTCTTGTTTGCCGATAGTAGCCTCTCGGAGGTGCCCGTCAATGGCCGCGTCTTTCAACTTTGAGATGGTGAGTGGAGAATGGAAGATGCTGTTGTATGCTGCACTGATGGCTGCGTCAGAGGATGGTTCATTTCAAAGCGTGGCTGCTCACTGGATGAGTGCAGGAGCAGGACGCTCCATGAATAGTGGGTGCAGTGACTTGAAGAGGAGAGATAGTGATGGTTGCGAGTGTGATGATGGGTGGCGAGTCTAAAGGGACAAACAAAAGACAGGGGTTCGTTTTTGGATTTTCCTTTGAGGGTCTCCACGTGAGGTAGCCTTCGCGCGTATAAAGATAAGAGGGAGCGGTCAGCCAACCACACACCCAATCACATAGCTCCGAAGTTTCCCCCGTTTCCCCCGTGCATCCCGCTTAATGTCTCTTTCCCGGTAAGCCGCAATTACACACATTCTTTACCTTTGACTCGGGCTCACCTCATCTTCCTCTCCAGGCTCGACCGGTTGTTATTATTACTTGATACTGGTTCATCACCCGCAGTCAGAGCCGCAGCTGCCAGACAGGTTGCCCAGATCGCCGCAAAGACCGTTAACGAAGATGTTACTACCGAGCCTAGCATAGACCCTACATCTACTGCCGTTCATGTTTGGCACGCGCCCCCAGCTTCGGACTGGACGGAGGTCCTCGCTGTCGTGCGGCGGGTGAGTGTCGTGTCATATATTCTCTACTTGGCAATTTGTCCTCACGTGGCAGCGTCCTTTGATCCTTACCAGCTCCTCCCTTACCTGCACTCCAAGTCCTTTGACACTCGGACGGCGGCTTGTAATGCCCTCTCCCAAATTTGTACTCTAGTCCCCGTATGGAAACCCCGCTCAGCGCCCAAAGACGAAGATGCAGATGGCATGGTCACTGAACCGCCCAATGTAATACCCCCGCCATTCCCTCCATTCTCCATCCAAAAGATCCTGCAGTCTTCTCAGCTCCTCCTCGCGTCTTCTGGCAAGGAGTTCAACAAACCACTCGAGTCTTCCCAAGACATCGCCTCCGCACGAAAGGAAGCCATGGGTCGACTCGGCTTGGATTTCTTCGAGGACGTGGATAGTGACGGCCTCGTGAAGGACCTTGAGAAGGAACTGGCTGGCGGTGGTGGACCGGATGAGGAGGAGGAAGTGAAGATGGCTGAACTTAAGCTCGAGAGCGCTGATGGTGGAAGCGCCGGAGCCGCGAGAACTGGGACACCTGGAACGCCCAGTTCAACCCACGTCAAGATGGAGCTATTGGACGTACCGTCCTCTTCGACTGACGTCAAGATGGAGAGCAGCACCACGCCACCCCCGACAACAAGTTCGGCTTCCCCGGCTCCAGGGAAGGAACTCTCCCGCCGTGAGATGAATCGATTGAAGAGGAAACGAAAGGACGGGAATGCCTTTGTGGGCGCGATAGCTTCGTCTGCAGCCGCCGCAAAAGCAGCTCAAATGGAAGCTGCGCCTCCTGTTGCTAAGTGCGTCTTCCCAGTTTCCTGTCTCTATTTTCCTAATATAACCTATTATTGGGTTTCTACGTTCAGGTTACGAAAGACAGAACCCAATGGCGCGGCCCCCGCCAGACCCGTCCCGTCACCCACGCCAGAAACCATAAAAACGTCTACCCCGCTCTCAGACGAGAAGGTCATCGTGGACCCTCAAAAGGGCGGCCAGGTCGCTGCATCAGACAAGTCTGCCCAGGTCAACCTCCTTCAAGTCCCTGAGGGTCATTGGGTCTGGGGCAGGCTCGTCGAGGTGCTCGAGGTGGATCTAGTCAGGTAGGTCCATGAATTTCATGCCGTGTCGAAAAAAGGCACGACTCATTAAAACATTGTGTTCCTAAGCCCGAATTGGGAAGTTAGGCATGGCGCTGCGACTGCTTTGCGTGAGGTGATCAAGACGCAAGGGAGTGGTGGTGGTATGGCGGGTATGTGATGCACCCGCACCAATCCTGCTAAATCTATTCACCACTTTGGCTCCCCTTGAACCTTAGACAACAAGACTATCGATGAGAACGAATTTAATCATGAGAACTGGTGTAACCAATTGGCCGCCAAATTCCTACTTGTTTTCGTTCTCGATCGATTCAGCGACTTCGTCTCTGACCAAGTGAGTTCAAAGAAGAATGTCTGCCTCTCTAACAAGGGATGTTCACGCGTCGCTCTGCCCCTTTTTTTCAGATGGTCGCCCCCGTTCGCGAGACCGTCTCTCAATCTCTCGCCTCCCTTCTCATTCATATGCCCCGCCGCTCCATCTTACACGTTCACGCTGTCCTCCTCGATATGATCTTGCAGCCGCAAGGCACTTCCCAAATCATAGCTCAGACCACCAATGGCAACGGCAATAGCAATGGCCACGCCAATGGAAAACGCAATGGCAATGGATCGCCTCTGGTGACGCACGTCTGGCAAGTCCGTCACGCGGGGTTGTTGGGCATGAAGTATGAGGTCGCGGTGAGGAGTGATCTGGTCGACGAGGAGCAAGGTGGGAAGGAGGTCTTGAAAGGTGTTGTCGAAGCTGCGCTTCTTGGGTGTGTGATAGCATCCATCACAATTGGACCAGAGGCTGAACGTTGTATACTTTCAATAGGCTCGGTGATCAAGATGATGATGTCCGTTCGGTGGCCGCAGCGTGCCTCACTCCCATCGCACAGCAGATCGTGGAGAGGCTGCCTGAGGAGCTAGCCGCTGTCATGGATGTACTATGGAATTGCTTGGCCGATATGAAGGATGATTTGGGGTCTAGTGTCGGTGCTGTTATGGACCTCCTCGGTATGTATTCCCTCAAGCACAAACTCTCAATCTTCCCGACCTTAGACTAACTGTACTAATACATTCTAGGAAAGCTCGTTTCGTTTCCTCAAGTTATCGAGCTCCTATCGAGCTCTAGCTCATCGTAAGTTGTAGTCATGGAAATGCTTTGTATTGCAATCGTGCTGAGGATTACTCGACGCAGACGACCCCTAACAATCCTGGCACCCATCCTGTTCCCCTTCTTCCGCCATGTCATCTCCAACGTCCGCCTCGCAGTCGTCAAGACCTTCCTCAACTTCCTCTCAGTACCTTCCCTCATTGGTGCCTGGATCTCTCAACCCTTCATCCGCCTCCTCTTCCAAAACCTCGTCATGGAGGAACGCTCCGACGTTCGAGACGTCTCCTTCTCCGCATGGAAACTCTCCATCTCCGCCCTCGCTCATATGCCAGTCTCTCGCATCGATGTCGACGACGATGCAGAGACGTTGGGGTTGGGCATGGGGCTGAGCATCATCCCACAGAGTCTGTTGTCGTGGTTCACGATCTTGATGAGCCCCGTGGGTACGCCGTTGGATCCGAGCTTGTTTTTTCAGGCTTTGAGGAGTGGCGCCCAGATGCACAACGTGGATAAGCCGATGGTGATACAGGATCTATCACTCGTGAGCGAAGAAGCAATCCTGAGAGGGAGGGTGCTGGGAGCAAAAGCGATCGCGTATGTCATGTCGGTTTGGCCCGTGCCGGTGAGTTCACACCCATAACGTTGTATGCAAGCACGGTTCTACCCTCTCAATCTAAATTTATTCTCTGTAGGATCAACACGGGACGTTCCATTATTGGCTTACATTCTACGACGTCTCTCGGAGCATGCTGCAACGGTACCTCGCCGCGACGATCGTTCAGGAATGGGCCATCGCAATTGACGAGACCATGGAATCCACCGTCCCTTCTCAACAACTTCCCTCTCTGACCATATTATCACCGCTTGCTGCCGAACTCGGCGTTCGCCTAAACAACCACATTGAAGTAGACCTCTCCGCGCCGTACCATGAGCTCCTCCCCGAGCTTGGTCGGCTCTCCACCGACTGCAAGGACCTCCTCGCTGCGTTTGCAGCAGACGCCAAGATCCCACTCTCGAAGATCCCCAGTGTTCCGACAGAGTTGGACGTCACTGGTGGTGATCCCTCCAGGTTCTCTGTCGCGGCGGCACAGCAGGTTGTGGGGCCATTGTTTGATAGGCTGAAAGTGTTGGTGAAGCAGCCAACGAAGAAAAAGGAGATCATAATGTTAGAGGAGAGAAGGTCGAAAATCGTTGCGGGTATCGAGAGGTACGAAGCATCGAAGAAGGCGTTCGATACGAGGGTGACGGCTGGATGTGCTGCGGCGATCGTAGCGCTGAGAGCACTGCCGGAGAAGAAGAATACGGTAATCCGAGGAGTTATGGATGGCACGAAGGTGAGTTATGTTTCTCGCCGCTGTATACGGCTCGTCGCATCTGACTGACGTCGAATCTGCCCCTTTCAGTACGAAGTCAACGCAGATCTTCAAGAACGTTCCGCTCTGGCAGTTGTTGCTCTTGTAGCGCACATTGCTCCACTACACCTCACGACCAAGGTCAATCCCGCCGAGAAGGTCGTCAAAAACCTATGCACCTTCGTTTGTGCCGATGGTAGCCTAACGCCGGTCTTCGCCGACTGCACTCATCTACTGAAAGGTATCGCGTCCAACAAAAAGCCATTACCCACCGCTACGGCAGCTGTCCGAGGCCGGAAACCGGCCGTTCCGAAAGTTGAGGTAGCAGAACCGGAGAAGTTCTCTCCAGAGAAGCTCCAACGCAGAGGTGCATTGATGGCACTCTCGAACTTTGGAGATCGGATGGGCCCACAGCTCTTTGAGCGGTTACCGAAGCTTTGGCAACGCATGGCTTCGGGCTTGATGGACACGTACTCCCCAGGTGAGACTACAAACTGCCTCTGTACACCGAATGGATGGCTAATCCAAGTGCTCCCAGATACGAGCGCGCCTGTCGCAGATGATACCGAGAATGGCCAGACCATCGTCGATGAGTTAACAGTGATCCAAGGCGTTGCACCGCACCTGCACCCTGAACTCCTCCCTCATATGACCACCCTCTTCCCTTACATCCTTGGCGCTTTAAAAAGTCAGTACGCCGTTATTCGACAATGCGCTGCTAGATGTATCGCGACCCTGTGCGATGTCTTCACCACGGATGCGATGCGTTTCGTCGTCGAACATGTCATACCTCGTTTAGGGGATCTGGTGGTCTTGTCGAACCGTTCGGGAGCGATGGAGCTCATAGCCAGTCAGTTTGCAGCTCTCGGACATTGACCCGCCCATTCCCGACTAACCCTAACCTTCCCTATTTACAGTGATTGTTCAACTCCTAGACATCAAGGCACTTCCATACGTCATCTTCCTCATTGTCCCCGTTTTGGGTAGGATGAGTGACCCGGACGACGACGTGAGGTTCTCTGCAACGCATACGTTTGCCGCACTTGTCAAGATGGTACCCTTAGAGGCTGGCATCCCTGATCCGCCAGGTTTCTCTCCGGAACTTTTGCAGAAGCGTGCTTTGGAGAGACAGTTTTTGGCTCAGCTCTTGGACGGATCGAAAGTCGAGCCTTACAAGATTCCGATCACGATCAATGCAGAACTCAGGAAGTATCAACAAGAAGGGGTCAACTGGCTTGCGTTTTTGGCAAAGTATCAGCTACATGGTGTTCTTTGTGATGGTGCGTGTATATGGTTAAGCTATCGTAATTTTGGTACTGAGACCTTCGACGTAGATATGGGGCTCGGGAAAACGCTTCAGTCTATATGCATCCTTGCGTCGACACATCACGAACGTGCTGAGCGCTGGAAGGCCGACAAATCCACAGACTCCGTTCACCTCCCTTCTTTGATCATCTGCCCTCCCACACTTACGGGCCACTGGTATCACGAGATCCTCAAATACGTCGATAACCTGAAGCCCATTCAATACGTGGGAACATCACGTTTCCGGTCGCAACTCTCCGCCACCCTCAGCAAATATGACGTCGTCATCACCTCATACGACGTCGTCCGGAACGATGTGGCCACGCTGTCTTCCATGAACTGGCATTACTGCATATTGGACGAAGGCCATATTATTAAAAACCCAAAGACCATGTTGACAAAGGCGGTCAAGTCGATGCGAGCCAACCACCGGTTGATCTTATCCGGAACACCAATTCAAAACAACGTGCTCGAACTATGGAGTCTGTTTGACTTCTTGATGCCAGGCTTCTTGGGGACAGAGTCAAGCTTCAGTGAACGGTTTGCACGGCCGATTTTAGCCAACAGGGATGCGAAGAACGGAGGCAAAGCAGCCGAGGCAGGTGTGTACACTGGTGGCCCGGGCAGGTATTTGTCCGTTACTTATTTCTTTTGGCTCGTAGCTGCCGCCGCTCTGGAGGCTTTGCACAAACAAGTGCTCCCCTTCTTGCTGCGCCGTCTAAAAGAGGACGTCCTGTCCGACTTGCCGCCAAAGATCATCCAGGACTACTATTGCGAACTTTCGGATCTTCAACAGGCTCTCTACGACGAGTATACGCATTCACAGGCACAGTCAGCTGTCGCAGAAGCTGTACAGTCCCAAGGGAAGTCAGGAGGTGGTCAAATACATGTCTTCCAAGCGCTGCAGTATCTTCGTAAGCTCTGCAATCATCCAGCACTCGTCATCAAATCGCCCGCCGAGGCTTTGGAGGTTGCAAGGAGGCATAAAATAAACCTTGGACCCAAAGGCTTGCGAGACATCATTCATGCACCAAAAATTGAGGCTCTTAGGTTCGTAACAGGGCATACTGTGTCAGCCCTGGCGGTCTCTAACACATATAAATTCACAGGCAACTGCTCAACGACTGCGGTATTGGGTGCCCGAAAGACGAAGAGGCCCACGAATCATCTGATACAGCTGGAACGTTCTCGAGGCATCGCGTGCTTATCTTCTGCCAAATGAAGCAAACGCTCGAGATGATCGAGACAGATCTGTTCCAGGCGCTGATGCCTGAGGTCACGTACATGCGTTTGGACGGAACAGTCGACGCCAACAAGCGTCACGCAACAGTCCAGACCTTCAACGCCGATCCGAGTATCGACTGTCTGCTGCTCACAACGCATGTTGGTGGCCTCGGCTTGACCCTGACAGGGGCTGATACTGTAATCTTCATGGAACACGACTGGAATCCGATGAAGGACTTGCAGGCTATGGACAGGGCGCATCGTCTAGGTCAAAAGAAGGTCGTCAACGTTTATCGCCTAATCACCAAGGGCACACTTGAAGAGAAGATTATGGGGTAAGATCTACTTCATACTGGGTCCTCAGAAAGCTATTGCTTACTTTACTACTCCCGCTTCGTGTAGCCTGCAGCGGTTCAAGCTCAACATCGCGAACTCAGTCGTGACTCAACAGAACGCCGGGCTCGCGACTATGGACACCGACCTTGTTCTTGACTTATTCCGACGCACAACGGAAGATGAAGACGCGAAGAATAAGAGGAAACAGAAGGATCTCGAGAACAAGCCAGGCTCTCAGAAGAATGTCCTCGACGGTCTGGAGGATCTACCAGCCGAAGAAGAATACGATTCACTAGACCTCGGGTCGTTCTTAGGATCGCTGAACAAGAAGTAAAGGCCACTACGGTTGCAGGAAGGAGGAACTCTACAGAATACTCGCCATTTTACCCTGAATTATTCTAGTTAAGCCTTTTATATGTCCTCTCATGGCTGGCGCATTCTTTTCTTTTGAACTCGTATCACCATAATTCCCGATCTGCTCGGCCTGTACACGCTGTTACAATACACGGAGACTCGACATTGAATTCTGCGACCAGACCTCCCTTCAGGGTTCCGTGAGTCTATACTGCTATGTTCGAACAACCTTTATAGTCCGACTACACTTGCTGTAAGAAGGCGATATATCATCTCAGCTCCCAGGGCCCCCGCATTTATGAACCCATAGAACATCATGGGTATCAAACCCATGAAGAGATTTCCCAGCAAACCACGCCTACAAGTCCAATTTGTGAGCCACTCTATGGAAACACGAATATTTAAAATGCACACCTCGTGATTGTCTCCCAGATCTCCGTCTTCACAGTAGCCTCTGCACCCTTATCCTTGAACGGTCCATATAGTCGGTAGAACGGCGTCATTGCTGCCCCGAAAGCGTAGCACAGAAGCACATGCGGCCCATAATCCCACAGCGTCTGCAGTAAAGAAGGGGATGCGCCAAGATCCTTTCCAAGGGTTGCAATGATTGCACTGTGGTCGACGCCATAGGTTATACGAGAGCCCAGACCTTGCAGCAGATGGTAATACGGCCTTGAAATTGGCACAGGTACTTGGCCGGTAATAATAGCAGCCCATAGCTGGGCCTGCATTTCAGAGATCGGTGGAATTGCGCCTGGTTCTCCAACCCTCGTTAGCTCCTACAGGGAAAGAAAGGAGGTTGCACTGACCAACTCCGGGGCGTACGAATCCAATGAAAGCCACAGTCTCGTCTCCCCTCTTGAGTAAATCTCGCACGTCCAGCTCTCCAGCTGTCGCGTACCCGTCTTCCTTGTTAAAGAAGCTAAAATCCTGCTCGGCGACATCGACAGGATCAATTATAAGCAATTAAGAACCAACGGCAAGAGCAAGTGAGCAGACCTGTGTGTATCCTGTGGCGAACAGAATTACATCGGGTCGTATATCCATCTTGGCCATCCGAATAGACTCCTTCCGATCCGTCAACGGGAAAACAGCGCGACCCTCGGCAGTAAATCGCTCGGGGAAGGGAGCAAGCTCGACTGCGAAATTCGTACATGGCGGCATGTCTTCTGCAGGCTCTTCATACTGTGACAGATAGTCGAGGATAGGTGCACGATCACGGTAAGGTCGATTGATGTATGGCATGGCCTTGTGTGACTTAGAAATGATATGTGTATCAGGTTGATTCGAGCCTATAGCTTTGGCTGTACTGTATGTACGAACCTTGTTGAGGAAAACATATGCTCTACCCAAGCGAGCCTCAGGAAGCTCACCGACCTGATTGGCGGACAAGACAATCAATGTTATGTGCTTTGCTTACGCTCGAATCACTGACCCATTGATTGCATCCAGCCATCGTGCCCGTCAATAACCAGAGGACTCTCTTGACGACAAAGTCGCTCACGCTGTTGGAAAGTGTGAGCTAAGCACTGGAAAATGGGGGTCAAACGAATTTAGGCTTACAACCAACGCAAGTGCGATTGTGCTACCCATGGGTGCTGTGAACAAGGAGGTGTCGAGGAGGTCAGATACTTTGTTGATGTACTTGGGTAGTAGCGAGAACTGACTACATAAGCCGTCT
Organism: Tulasnella sp. JGI-2019a; assembly: GCA_019633535.1. Classification (NCBI taxonomy): domain Eukaryota; kingdom Fungi; phylum Basidiomycota; class Agaricomycetes; order Cantharellales; family Tulasnellaceae; species Tulasnella sp. JGI-2019a. The sequence continues at coordinate 43,950 of WSUE01000178.1, forward strand.
CGAACAAATTCGTGATGAGCCCGTCTATTGGTAAATTGCCTTTGAACTTGTAGCCGAGGAAAACGAAGTCGTTCTAGGCAAATCATCCGAGTTATCTACCATCCCATTAGCAAACCCACTAAATGCGCCACAGACTGACCAAAACCTTGGGGAAGCTCAAAAAGCCGTGATGCGTACATAGCACGACCTCTTTCGCCCCGGCTTTGACGCTCTCGTATGCCAGGTCCATTCCCGTCTCACCTGTCCCAAGTATCATGACCCTTCTTCCTGGAAGGCAGGCAGGAGTCTTATATTCCGAGGAGTGCATGATCACTGGCCGGAGAGCTTTCGTTTCAGGATCATTCCTTTCGATCGACGCACCGACGTGGTCAATACCAGGTATCTCGGGGACATTGGGTATCACATGTAGTCCACTACAGACGGCCAGATATGAGGCATACACTGCCACTGGTGCTGATCGAGGGCATCAGAAGTTTCCCAACAGTATCAAAGGTGGCTCACTTTCGTTCCAAACCATTGCGCCGGATTCATTCCTGGCCCCTTGCAGATATTCGACGACATGTCCTTTGCCGTCTTTGCCTCTGGAGATCCTGACTACGCGGCAGCAAAATCTCAACCGCCGACTAAACCCGAAGTGTTCCGTGTAGTCTTGCAGATAATCGACGTATTCCCCCAATGTCAAGTGATCAGGATGTTCCAAAGGCATCCGGTAATCGGTGAAGGATGTAAGCTGTTTGGAAGAGACGAGATTGGCGTTCTCATATGAGCGATAACTAACCTCGACGAAAACGCAACCAGAAATTAGTCTAGCCCGCGAATAAGTTGAGCCAAACAGATGCCTGACCGAAATGTCCCCCCAAGAGCATCCTCTTGCTCTAGCACAATTGGGTTGAACTTAGAACCGAAACGTGTGTTGGCATCTAAGAGAGTTTTGCAGGTGACGAGTCCACTGGGCCCAGCACCGATGATGATGACCGTATGTATATTGTTGTGCATATCGGAGGGTGAGGCGACCGGAAGCTAACAGGTAGCTCGGAAGGGGTGGCGGAGAGAACGCTCATGATCGTCATCTGCCGCACGTTCCAGATTCCGGGCGGAGGGTCCACGGCAAGGCAAGGAAGCCGTATCTTCGCACGCTAGAATAGAATAGCCTAACCAACACTATGATGTGACGTGTGGTCGTAAGAAGACGTTTACGAAAAGGTAAACGTGCGGGAGGGGTTTTCGAGATGGTCGCAATCCATCATCAGGGCAGATTTTGTCAGCAGTGACATCACTGGGACGAAGAATAACTGGTGTTGTCGACAAGCCTTGAACTACAGGTAGAACGGAAGAGGTTGCACTGCATACTCTGTAGGGGGTTCATCGCATGGGTGGTGTAACCTTGTGAGGCAACCAACAACGTGTTCAATAGAGCTGGCCACGGCATAATGCATTAATCACATCCTTAAAGCCCGGCGCTTACTGCGTTGCTTCCAGGCCATTTCATATTCGAGCAATCCTTGACTGCCGAGCAAGAACTTTCCGTACAAATGGATACCTCAATACACCCAGGCTCATTTTCTGAGACGGACTTGTAAAAACGGAGGTGTTCATACAGCTCCAAATCTGAGCTTGTACAAGGGCTTTGTCCGTGATGGTTTGATACTATAGTGAAGGTAATGTCTGTTGTTGACGCCGAGATAGATTTCGGGATTAGCGTATGCATTGCTGTGTAGTACTGTGCAGTGGTAAGTGAACAAGTCAAAACAAATTAATTGATGAGAGCGAGGGGCACGGATGTTGAATAGGAAGGGGTAGAGTGATTTGAAGGCGAGGGGGACGTCTCGATTAGGCTTCCAGTAGTGCTGAAGTGAACCGAGAAAGAGTATCATCTTCCGAGGATATTGAGGTCTCACAATAACTGATAGAGCAGCGGCATACAGTGTAGGATAAATGTGGCATGAACGAGATCGGCGAGTGTCAAGTCTTCCGCTACATTGGACAAAGTTGGTACATGCTTGGGCATGGATGGGACCGTCTCCGTTCCATCTAAGCTATTCAAGGCCAAATTCAGTGCCTGAGCATCATGATCAAGTTCATTCTGAAGGACATGTACCTGGCTTCCGGAACAACCAAAACGGGAGAGAAAGAACCAAAGCTCGCTCATCACTGGGGTAGTACGATATGCTCCTTTTCAAGACAAATCGAGGTCATCGGGCGGCGTCTTCTTATCGCCGTAAGCCGTTAAATGCGGACTAATGTTCAAGACGCGACGCGCGAGTTGTTGATCTCCATTATCACCTCCACCTTCCATACCGATACTCCTCCGAACGGGCTCGCAGGTTCCACGCTACTGCTTGAATAGGAAATATCTGTGACCGGACTTGCCGACAACACTCCGTCCCGATTATGGCTGAGGACATTCCCAGCACGCTGTAAGCACACTTCGACAATTTCGCTCCTCAATCGTTAACAAGTGGACCCTCTTCCCGTCTTCTACATATATGGTCTCCGTAAAACCAATGTTTAAACTATCACCATCACCGATGGGTTACAGCCCAGTCTTGCGGGAATTTCGGAACATGTTTACTCCCAGTGAGGATATCGATCTCGCAAAGCGGTGCGCCGCGTTGATGCAAGAGACGCATGCTAAGCGAAAGGAGGAGGAGGAAAAATTACGCGCAGACGAGAAAGGTATGTTGTTCGCCCCACTATCGTCCGGCGACTTTTCTTTGTAGAGGTCACATGGACAGCGCGCATAAGAACATCACTTCTGATCTATCTACCACGCTTTTGTAGTACTCGTCACGAAGCTAGCAGCGGCAAAGAAGTCCGCACAGAGACCTGCAAATGTCCCTTCCGCGACTGCGCATGCTCAATCTATAAGTCGCTTGGACGACCAACGCTTTGCTTTGGTTAAGGCCATTGAAGAAGCGGAAGGGACTTTGAATGCCAAGGAAGCTGATCTTAGCAGACAAAAGATCGAGCTCAAGGAGCTAGAAGAGAAAGACGTGCAGAATGATCATGAACTCGATGGGACTGTGTACGTTACTATTCCATTCTCCGACTGGCGTCATTCTGAACTCAGTCGCCTGCTCGATATGACCATTAGGGAGCGATTGAGCATGTACCGTGAGCTAGGCTTCCAGTTGGTGGAGAAAACCGCAGATAATCCCGCAGCCATCATAATTCGTGAGTCCACCGAGTTTGTATTGGTTAGATTACTAATGGCAGGGTTATTTCTCCAACCAGGGAGCGCCTCGGATGACGTTCACTGCGTCAATCTGGATGGATCTGTACCTTCCTTTGAACTCACGAACCGGTTATGGAAGCTCAACAGCACCTAGGCCCAGTCTTCTCGGTGGCTGACATGTCTCACATCATGTATCATATGCATTACTGTATTGTTATTATCCCTCTTATAATCTCCACCGTGTAGTTACGACAGTTTCGGGTTCATCCACAAATCGTCGCCTAAAAAAGCCATCAACTCCACTCCAACATTCTTATTCAACGACTTGATCTCCTCCGTGGAGAGTTTGGTGATACCCACTGCAGCGGCGTGCTCTTTGCCTTCGCAGTGGATCGCGACTGCAACCCCAGCAGGTAATCCTGCCTCTTTCGGTGGCAGGCGGCCACCTGCAGACGTAAACCCAGGGCACATCATGTGTGCCCCAGCGAGTAGGAATCGAATTGCGCCTCTGTCAACTTGAACGTGAGGCAAGAGGTCGGGATCTAGAACTGCGTGGTCAGCGTTTAGCGTCAGACGTCTTAAGGTGTTTCACTCACATTTGTGCAGCAGACGTAACGAGGGCATCAAAGGCCCATCATACTGCTGGAAGAAGAGGGGCTCTCCTTGCAGTGCATAGATGGAGATGTGCTCTCTACTGGGAGAGGACAGTCGTCAGCGCGCTTACACACTCGATCTTGCAGCCCTGGGAGACGATCTGACCACTTCAGAAGGGACGCAGTTTCTTTCTTCGGCCAGATTTGTTCTAGAAGTACTCCTTGATCCGCAGCTAATGCTGGGTACTGGGCTAGCAGCACCGATCGAACCCCTCGCTGGATAGAAGACTTAAGGAGGCTCTGAGACGAGACGTCAGAGGTCGGGCTGAACCTAAGGTTCCAGGACAGAGGTTTTAGAATACGAGATCATCTAGGAGGTCTAGATGGCTTACTTCTTAAACATTCGTTGAGGAGAGTCGCAGTCGGATTGCGCCCGGGATGGAAATGTAGTGACTGGTAGAATATTCGAACTTGGACTGGAACGCGACAAGCGCCGTCTGATACTGTGCCCTCCAACACCGTCGTCCCCCATCTTCTGCTCTCATCGTTACCATCTTTCAATTGGAGACTCTCCTCTCTATATCAAACGCGTAAGTGACCCGTCCTCTATACAAGTCTCAGCACCCAAGATGTCAGAAATGGACGTAAGTGCTCTCCAACGTGATGATCATCGATCCTGGTCCAACCACTCACCCTCGCCACTTCCCTTTAAATCTTACTAGGGAATACTCGACTTCAGCAAGGATCTTGATATTACGCTTCTTGACAACGTTGTGAATGCGTTCTACACGGGTACTGGGCAAGTGGTGAGTCGCAACCGGTATACTAGCGGTTTGCGCCTGGAGCTAATGGGGGTTATGGTATACAGCAAGCCACAGCACAGCAGGTCCTCACACAATTCCAAGAGAACCCCGACGCGTGGCAACGGGTGCCTATGATCATGGAAGGGTCAGCGAACCAGCAAAGCAAGGTCGGTGAACTAAGTCTTATTGTGAAGCGTTGGAAGTACACCTGAACGCGCCCTGGTTTCAATAATAGTACATCGGCTTGCAAATCCTGGAGAAGTTGATTTCAACGCGGTGGCGAGCGTTGCCTGAGGAGCAACGAGGCGGTACGTGCTACTTGGGCGAAACCGATTTGTCCTTCGCTACTGATTCATTAACGTCTGCACTGATGCAGGCATAAGGAACTTCATCATTGCTACGATCATCGCCCAGTCCTCAGATGAATTAACCATGCGGCAATCGAAGACCTACCTTCACAAGCTGAACATCGTCCTCATCCAGGTACTTCCCTCCATGCCCACTAAATTTATCTTTATCTCATCCCTTTAACACGGATATTAGATCCTCAAGCAGGAATGGCCGCACAACTGGCCCTCATTTATCCCTGAGATCGTCGCGTCGTCTAAAACATCCCTTTCCCTCTGCGAGAACAACATGATCATTCTTAAACTCCTCTCAGAAGAGATCTTCGACTTCTCCGCCGAGCAGATGACCCAAGCCAAGATCAAGAGCTTGAAGAACCAAATGTGCGGCGAATTCAGCGAAATCTTCAGTCTCTGCATCGAAGTGCTGGAGAAAGCACAAAAGCCATCGTTAATCAGGGCTACGTTGGAGACTATGTTGCGGTTCTTGAACTGGATTCCGTTGGGATATATATTTGAAACGAAGCTGACGGATACTCTAACGGAACGCGTAGGTCGAATAATCCTCCTGATACCGTGACCGGAAGCTGACCTGTATTTCGATTCCAGTTCTTGGAAGTACCAGACTTCCGAAACGTAACCTTGAGGTGCCTGTCCGAAGTGGCCGCTCTTGTTGTCGGCACGGAATATGATCCAAAGTTCGCAGTTCTTTTCCAGAACGTGCTAATCTCGATCAACAAGATAATTCCTCCATCGACGAGTGAGTGGGGCGTCATTACCTGGTCTATAGCGCGCTGACGAATTTTTTATGTCTCAAGATATTGCCGAAGCCTACGCAACATCTTCTGACGCTGAACAAGAGCTTATCCTCAATCTGGCTCTGTTCCTTGCCAATTTCCTGTCGAACCATCTCAAAATTATTGAGACTGAGGGGGCGAAGGATATACTTATCAACGCTCATCTGTATATGGTCAAGATATCTCAGGTCGACGATAGGGAGGTCTTCAAGATCTGTCTCGAGTACTGGCAGAAGCTCGTGGCAGATCTGTACGAAGAGATGCAGGCGCTTCCCGTCGCAGACTTGGTTGGGTTGAACTTGGGTGCGGCAGCAGGCCTTGGTAGCCTCGGTGGTGTCGGGGGTTTTGGCGCCGTGACGGGGCTTGACGGAGCAAAATTACGGAAGAACGTGTACTACAGTGATGTACTGAGCAACCTGCGCCTGGTGATGGTCGGGAAGATGGTTAAACCAGAAGAAGTGAGTGCAACCGAAGCTGAACAGTGTCCAAGTATTCCTTATCGACTCATACGTTCGGTGTCAGGTCTTGATCGTGGAGAATGACGAGGGGGAGGTCGTGCGAGAGTTCTTGAAGGAGAGCGATACCATTGTCCTCTACAAGCAGATGCGAGAGGTCTTGGTGTACCTCACACATTTGGACGTGTTCGATACGGAGAATATCCTCTCAGAGAAATTGGCCAAACAGGTTCGCATATTGAATATTTTGCTGCTGCGTATCGCGCTGATAGAATCTTTGGTATGTTTAGATTGATGGTTCTGAATGGTCGTGGGCGAACATCAACACGCTATGCTGGGCGATAGGTTCTATCTCGGGGGCCATGAGTGCGTTCTCCTACTCGTTGTTACCCAGAATGGACTTTCTAATACTTATCTTTGCCACATAGACGAAGAAACAGAAAAGCGTTTCTTGGTGTCTGTCATTAAAGAGTTGCTGGGCTTGACCGAGATGAAGCGAGGCAAAGACAACAAAGCCATCGTCGCTTCCAACATCATGTAAGTGGCTTCTTGGAATGTGTTCTCGGATATCTACTGAATGATACTCCGTTTCAGGTACATCGTTGGACAGTACCCGCGATTCTTGAAAGCGCATTGGAAGTTCCTAAAGACGGTCGTCAACAAGCTTTTTGAATTTATGCACGAAACCCACGAAGGCAAATCATTCTGTTGTATCGTCCATCATCCAACCTGACCAAGTATTTCATCTTTAACAGGTGTACAGGACATGGCCTGTGATACTTTCATCAAGATTGCTCAGAAATGTCGACGACATTTCGTCATGCAGCAAGCCGGGGAAACAGAACCCTTTATTGATGACATCCTCCGAAATCTCCATCGGATTACGATGGATCTTCAGCCACAGCAAGTTCACACATTCTACGAAGCGATCGGGTACATGGTTGCGGCACAACCGAACAGACCGGTCCAAGAGAGGTTGTTGGCGAAAATGATGGAGCTGCCCAACACCGCGGTAATACATTTCGTCAAATCGAGAGTTGCGGTCATGGAACTCATGTTTATGGTTGGTACAGTGGGATGGAATCATGGCACAGGCTGCGACAAATCCAAACGTTCTTGATGACCCGGAGAACGTGAAGCTCCTGAATAACGTTCTCAAGACGAACGTGTCTTCCTGCAGCGCGATAGGACCATTCTTTTATCCCCAACTTGGGCGAATCTTCATGGATATGCTGGGTCTGTACAGAGAGGTTTCAAACATCATCAACATACAGGTGGCAACTCAAGGTGCGAGAATTACTATCAGCAACCCGAAGACCTGAGCGTGATCTAGGTTTCTTTGACAATTAGGTGTCATCGCGACTAAGACGCCGAAGATCCGAGGATTACGGACTATTAAGAAGGAAGTTTTAAAACTCGTAGAGATGTACATCAAAAAGGCAGAGGATCTTGAGACTGCCAGCGGCAGCTTGATACCACCACTACTCGAAACTGTACTCGGCGATTATAATCGCAATGTGCCAGCAGCACGGGATTCGGAAGTGTTGAACGTGATGGCCACGATCACACAGCGCCTAGGGGTCAGTCGACGTTTCTTTCTGGCCAGGCACATACCCGGGAGCTGACGACTTTGGACAGTCATTGCTTACGCCGCAAGTACCGCCAATACTGGATGCTGTCTTTGAACCAACATTATCCATGATCAACCAAGACTTCGCTGAATTCCCAGAGCATCGTGTTGGATTCTTCAAACTACTGCGGGCACTGGATTTGAACTGCTTCCCGGGTGAGACCCAGCGGGCGCAACAAGTCCTTTCGTGTCACTGACGTGCTTCCCACTCAGCCCTCCTCACGTTACCACCTGCCCAATTCAAGCTTTTCATGGTGATCACTGCGAATAGCATATATTTGATATTTGTTTTGATGATTGATTTTCTTTAGGACGCAATTATGTGGGCCATCAAACACACAATGCGGGATATTGCAGACACAGGCCTTAACTGTATGTCGCTTCTCGCCCCATCCTGTACTGTACTGATGATCGGTCTTGTAACACCTCAGTGGCTATCGAAGTCATCAACAACTTCGCAACAGCGGAGACATCCATCGCGAATGCATTCTTCCAGCAGTACTTCCTTAGCATCTTGCAGGACACATTTTTCGTCTTAACAGATACGGATCACAAGAGTGGTATGTAGGTTAGTCCATCACACGCAACATAATACCTGACCATTTCGCAACTCTAGGCTTCAAACTCCAGACACTTATGCTGGCAAGGTTATTCGCGCTGGTCGAATCTAATATGATCCAGGCGCCTCTGTTTGACCCCGCGACCGTTCCGGACCCAAACATAACCAACCAAGTGTATTTGCGCGATTACTCTGCGGCCCTCCTTAAGAATGCGTTCCCTCATCTTGCGCCGTGAGTACCCAGATCAACTATGTGATACATCGACCATCAACTGACTCCCAATTCAGTGTTCAAATTGAGTCGTTTGTGCTTTTGTTGTGCGAGCATCATGCCGACATCAACAAGTTCAAGATGGCGACCCGCGACTTCCTCATCCAACTCAAGGAGTTCTCGGGCGATAACGCAGATTTGTATCTTGAGGAGAAGGAGGTGGAGATTCAAAGAAAGGCGCAAGAAGAGCGGGAGGCGGCTGCCCGTGTACCTGGGATGCTCAAGCCTTCGCAGATCAAGGACGAAGACGAAGACATATGATCTGTACCTTCTTTCGAAGATCCTTCCTCCTTTTCATCGTCTCCAATCCCCCCTCATGTTTCGCTACATTCTTAGATCGCGTTGAAGTCACCTTAATGCTATTTGCTGCAGCCTGTATATACAGTACACCTCAAAGAAATTCATATCATCCCCGATTGCATTGATGCGGGTGCTCATCTAGATACTAAAGATACATTATGTAGTCATATATACAGGCGAGGTAGCAGATTATCGGCCTCCTGGCACATCATCCCCGTCATCTTCTTCCTCCTCCTCCTCCTTGATACTAAGTCTCCTAACATCTTCCGTTACGCCTCCGTCCCCATCTGCTCTCAGAGCTTGTTGGTCACGTAACATCCGCTTCCGCCTCGCACCCTCCTTCAACGTGGCCCATTTATCCCGGAAGCGATTATTCTGAGACCGAAGTTTGGTCACTTCAGATTTGAGCGAGCGATTCTCATCTTCCAATTCCCGGATGCGATTTTGTTGCTGGGATATAGAAGGCGACCCGCCAGCGGAGGTAGCAACGGGCGGAGACAGAGCTGGCGGTACTGCAAAAGGTGAGGGGGATCTCTGCTGAGTGATGATGTTGGCTGTCAACGGCGATGGTGCGATGATCCCAGCTCCAGTGTTGGTTTCGAGTAGCAGAGGCGACATTGGCGTGAAGGACGTCGGTTGTCGAAAAGTTACTGATTGAATGAGATTCCTTTGAGCCTGAGAGGGGAGGGGGGGATGTGAAGGCGGAAACTGGCTTCGCGTAATCACACAGGACTGACCTCACGCTTCGCCATCATGATCGACTCTTTTAGCTGTGCGCTCTGACCTGCCCTCAGTTTCATGACATTCTCCAGCTTCGTCATCTTCATCCTCATTTGTTCCATTTCGACCTGCAGCTTCTCGTTCTCTTCTTGAAGCTGCTTGTTATGGGAGGTGATATGAGCTGTGGGCGTGATCGTGCTGGCACTGGTCACGGCAACCGAAGGCTTCCGCTGGGGTGGCGACGACGCCGAAGGAATCATATCCCAGGAATCAGAATCCGAGGATTCTATAGCAAAAACAATATTAAACGGACCCACTCATTAGTATCAAGTCAAGAGAGTCCCAGGAACAAGCAAGAAATCTACCTTCATCTTCAGACTCTGCCATTGGCGCGACGATCTTGGATCTTGAGAGGATGCCGGACTTAGATCCATGTACTGCTTTTCTGCCTCGACTTTTTATATCCGAACTCTCCGCGTTGGTGGTTTGGGATATTTGATCCCCGGCGGCGTCTGGAATGTCGCCGAGAGGAACAGTCGTGAACGCGATAGCTTGTGTCATTTGATCCGCCAAGCCCTCGAGGTTGTCCCAGAATTTCTGGAATGTGTCATTTGCTTCTGGCTAAGGTCGTTATAGATACAAAAAAGCCCAATGAATTCAGCAAGTGACATATGTTCGGGATCGCGGTGGTAACTCACATAGTCTGGGCCAAGAACCATGTAGCTCTCTGAGCCAGACGTCCTACTAGCATCTGACATGATTGATTCCTGCATTGGCATGACGGAAGACCTTGGAGATTGAGACAATGGGGGCGTCATGGAGGGCGAGGCGTCACTTTGAGATTGGTATCCGCCCATGCCTCTGCGAGGTGCTGCTGTCCGACGTGAAGACTTGTGATGGTGATTACTGCTGCTCGGGCCACTGGCTCTGCTGGGATACAACTCCCGTTCGCGCTCTCTTTGAGCCGCTCGCCGCTGGGCGGCCTCAGCCAGTTTCAACTGTTCTGCGTGCATGCGCTGGAGACTGGTCTGGAGCTGTATTTACAGGTACAAAATAAATATCGTGAGCAGCTCATTCACAGATTTAGTGACACGTAAGAGCATGATGGTCGACGCAGGAAGATGGGGTTGAACGCACCTTCACATCTTGGGTGTACTGTACACTTTGTAGGTACAGCTCCGCCGCTTTGAGATGCTCCTGTGCTGCTCTGCTGTAGTCCCCTTGTCTGAGAAGCTCATCCGCGAATCCAGATATGTCATTCGCCTAGATTAAATACGACAACGTCAGTGGCGAAACCGCCGCCCTTCCATTATAGGAGCGATGACCTTTGTGAGGGGGGCGTCACCAATCATGCTCGCTGCTCCTATGGGCGGCATGATTCAAGCAAGAGATCTTTATGGGTGTGAGCCTAAGGAAGAGGTGTGGGTGTAATTCGTTAGTTAACTGGCTTGGTGGTTGGAATGTGGTAGGTCAGTTGGAACCAATATCGCGGGTCGTCTCGTTCAGGGGTCAGGGGCCAATGACAGTACACATCCCGGTTGTTGTGTACAGATACAGTACAGGTCGTATACTCCCTAGACAAAACATGGCAAAAGAGAACGTCTGTCATCGTGTACTAGACAACAATAAACCCAAAGACAAAGAAAAAGAAAGAAAGAAAAACAACGGATAAGGAAGGGCGAAGCCCGCTAGAGAAAACCCGCGCCCAGACATGCAGTGGGAGATCAGCATGCGGTGGAAGGGCGACGATCGGCCGCCACCGTCCGAGGCTGGTGCGGGAGGTTGCTGTAAGGCGCCCTCTGTTGCCTGCGGAATGGGTCGACGAGGTTTTTGAAGGGGGGACGGAGGCCCGGTTGATGGTACGTGTGCCTCTTCTGTGGGATAAAGGCTGATTCCGGAGGTACGAGGAGAGCTACCGTCTAGGAGCGGAACCATGAGTATCTTTGGTGACGGTGGAACAAGTCAAAGCAAAAAGGGTGCAACTCACATCATAGTCATCAGATACAAAAGAAACCGTCCTATCCTCCCAATCGCCCTCGCTCTTCCTCTCGATCTGGCCTAACCCAACTTCCTCATCACCGACAACCGCAGGACCCTGTTGGAAGGGCCACTCCCCCCATATGCTTCCTTTCGGACCAGTCAAGGGGCTTGATATAACGGGTGGATGCTGGCGTGTGGTTGGGGGATTTTGGATTGGCAAGTGAGGGCCTTGGTGACGGAATGGGAGATAAGGGCGCGCGACCCAAAACAGGAAGGCGACTGCAGATGCATTCACTTAATCAGCAGCTTGCACGTATTATCTGAAGAAATGTAAATGAGCTGACCTAGGAGTAGGGCGACCACGATGAGGGTTATGACATTCCCGACGCTGAAGACTGCTACATCGCGACCAAGCCACGGCGGTCGTTCCACCTTGTTGCCATTAGCTGTCGTCATATCGTTGTTGTTTGTAGCAGGCATGGAAATTTTAGAGTTAGAAACAGTTAATGCTCAGTGATGTGGGGTGGTGGGCGTGATGGCGGAAACGTCGGCGGGGGATGAATGAAGTGGATGGAGGGAGGAAAGCCGTAAAGCACGTCCAGTTCAGTCTCACATGGGAGAGCGTCGCACAGTGTTTTGGCATGAACATCGGTGACAGTCTGAGGTGAAATCAAGAGTCACGTTATAAATAAATGCCAGGAGCAATTGAGATTGAGCAAGTAAACAACCGTGCAAAGTCGTGTGAACTCTATTGTCTGAATTCAAAAAACCATTCCAACTTCTTACTTCTAGACTATCACCCGCCCTCTGTCTGCTATGTTTGGTGCGTTCAGACCGTCCAGTGTCAACCTAGTGGGATTACTATGGTATGTCCTCACTTTAACCGTACAAAGGTTGATTGATCGAGGCTGAATGGATTTTTGTGCGTTAACTCCAGGAAGACGCCATGGCGGTTATCTGCGCCTCGTAAAGCACGTCAGCGATTGCGACTAAAAGGCGTCGATCAGGTCATCGAAACTGTCAGGCAAAGCGGTGTACAATGTGCTGCCCTGGTGAGGCAACTTCGAGCCCAGGCTCAAGGTATTTGTGGCTTAACCGTTGCTTCCTTCATATCAGACAGAGGCACTGGCGTTACCAAAACAACATGAAATGCCTGCGAAGGATAAGTACACTGTCTTCTCGAGAAAATCAAAGGGATATCGGAAGGGAATACATAAAGTACCAAAGTGGACGAGGGTGAGTGCGCGTTCGACAGTCGTACCCTTCCCATACACCTTGCTAATTCATCCACGCTTTTCTGCTGTAGCTGACACTCCGGGAGAATCCTCTGGGCTTTTAATCTTCTGTCGTATAGTCAGTATTCTCTGGGACATCTGCTACATTCATTCCAACTGGCACCCCGCGCATATTGGCAACGGAAGCATAGCAGTCTCTCCCACTCTTCTGGAGACCGGCTATTCATAACATCTGGCTTCGCCTTGCCTACGCCTCCGGGCCCGTGATTTACCATCAAAGTGGACTTGTAGTCAAATAAGCCCAACAACATAGACTTTGTTTGCGGGATTTAATTCCTATCTCTAACATGGACCGCTCTCCTTCCAACAACTCATGGATGGACTCAACGCGTACAATGCAAGTTGTCACAACATGTAGGGTAGATACTGGGAATGTCTACTTCGTACCACGGTTTAAGTCACTGTTTGTTCTTCACTCTCTTGCAAAACTATCTCTCTCCTTCGTTACACTTCACAGCAGGTCACAAGCATATGATATCCTCAACTCTGGCTGCGAGTGCTTTAGATTTTTGCTTACAAGGCGACTTGGTCCCCAGGTATCGCAGTGTTCCCATGCCTACCGTGATCAACGATCGCTGATCTGCAACACAAATCCAGTATTACATCTTCGATCTCAGCGCTCTCTACTGCAGAAGTCGACAGGCAGGTGGCTGCCATCAATCTCGCGCTAGAAAAGCTTTCGACCGAAGCGTCCGGCCGCATCATACGTTTGCTTCAAAAGAGGAACACGCTAGTCCCTATTCACCGGCTTCCCGTCGAGCTTCTGGTGAAAATTTTCATCCAAGCCCTTGAGATGGAGGACGAAGATAGCGAGTGGTCTGGGCATATGTATTTTTCGAGGCTTCACAACCTCGCCCAGGTCGCTCGGGAATGGGAACAGATCGTAAAATCTTTTCCCGAGTTCTGGACCTACATCGACACCGGTATTCACCAATCCTTGCTAGGAGCGGCTCTCACTAAGTCGAGGGACCTCCCACTCACTGTGTTCGCACGGGACGTCGGATTTCACGACAGTGACGCGAACTGGGTGACTGTATCTCGACAAATACGGAGATGGAGCGCCGCGGAGGTCTATCTGGATCAAAATGATAACGATTCAGATGTTTTGGAAGACGTACTCAAGTATGGTCTTGGAGAACACGGGGGTGCTCAGAACTTGACACGACTCAAAGTCAGATCGGAGATTCCAATCTTCGTGGCAACAACCTTTGGCACAGATGTACCGAGGCTCCGACAGCTCGATCTAGGCGGTATCTTCTTCACGGCCTGGAATCCGAAGCTCTTACACCAATTGGAATGGTTATCCTTAGGGAAGATACCCGAAGCGTTCGTGGCGGTAGAGGACATACTAGACATGTTGCGTGGATGTGATCGACTGAAATTTCTTCGGATATGGAACATCAACCTTGACGATAACACCCTCCTCACATCATCTCCCAGCGTTGGTCTCGAAACTGTGACGGACTTCGTTCTCGAAGGACTCTCATGTAAAGCGACGCTTGACATCCTCAACGCAGTTCGACTGCCGCACTGCACCCAATATACTATCTGTCCAGTAGGGACATCAGATGGCACGGCCATTGTGGAAGCACTGTCAACCTGCGCGACGCGAAAGTTGGCATCCGCCTTGGAGAAAGCAGATTACGTCTCGCTAGAAGTGACAGACGATAAACCCTGGTATCAGCCTACAAGTCAGAAGCAGGGCGTTCAGCTCCAAGTACGGCCTCTGGACAATAGTCAACCATTCAGCATGCAACTGGGAGGATTCGTCATCGTCAGGTTTATGGACTGGCTGGTGGGCGAGGAGTCCTTCCGTCAAGCCCTCGGTACCACCTCCATCGACCTCAGCTTCGCCGGCGAATTGCCTGAGATCGGAGAGGCTGACATCTTACGCATCCTCGAGCGCCTACCCAGCGTCACATTCTTGAAACTGTTCAATCTCTCGCACAAGGTCGACGACCTCCTCCTTCGATTCTGTAATCCTCAATTGGCCGAACCGGGGCCATTCCAGTGGCTTCTACCCAATCTCCTGGATCTGAACCTACATCGCGTGCGGCTGGATACGGGATTGCTGTTGGAAATGGCTCGGCAGCGCACAAAAGATTCGGCTTGCATCGAATATGGGTTACCTCCACCGGCGTCACTCCGCCAGCTCAGTCTATGGCCTGCCATCATTGAAACATATCAAACTTTCCAACGTATCACAGGAGCTGAGGTTCTGAGGTTTTGGGACGCGAGTGGGGCCTTGATCGAGACACAGGATATGGAAGAAGAGTCCTGAAACGACGGCAGTTTACAATCCTTTTTTTTTTTTTTCTCAACCCAGATTCAATAAACCGGGTGCTTTTAAGCGGATGATTCAATGCCCAAGGGATTCTGAAGCGCATGAGCTTTAGCCACTTCACACCGCCTCGCATGGAGAAATCAAGGCGGATCTGCTAACCGAAGGGGGGGGATCTCTTATCCCCACTATTATGCCCCTTCTTTGTTATCCCGTTTTGAGTTCGATATTAACCGCGCAAATTCATTTCACAACGCCCCTCGGGGGCTCAGGGCAAGCTTTAAGTTACCTTCGAGTCGCTGTGTATCGGGTTCGGGGGCTTTGCTCTGTGAGGATTCGTGGATGGTTGTGCATTTGGATGGCCCCTGATACAACAGGTTTAAAATGCTTAGAAGCTAGAGAACAATAGTGGGTATTTTCTAGTTAGGGTTACAGGTAGGTAGTGTCTCTAGGTAAGACAGGTCGGTGGGAGACGTCATAAAGAAAGTCAGGTTGCCTTCCGCTATGTCCTTTCGAAGTCCGTTCCATCTCGCCGGCGATTTCGTGAGGAGGGTTAGCAGTCGTATGTCAACTTTATGCTCCCATGTTAACTGGATGAAACGCGTTCTGAGGGCATCGAGGTATTTCCTAGTAGAAAACAATTTAGTCGAACACGAGTACGACATTGGTTTTCGAGGCTTACGCGGCCGGTGGATCAAAACGTAAAAGTTCCTGAAGTCTAAAGCAAAAACCGAAGATGTCAAGGCCCTGGAACGCGGGAGTCGAGTGCATGAAAGGTTCAGCCTCACCTTTCAGGCTTGCTATGAAGGAAAAGGACCTCTCTCAACTCGGTTACCTGGTCCTCTGTGAAGATATACTGCCCAATGGCGGGTTTATACCAGCCAATGATTCCATCAATGATGCTCTGCTGGGGTCCTGGACCGTCATTGGATCTCTGAGGTAGTGCTCTAAATGCGGCCAAACGATCCTCGCGCTTTGCGGCCATGAGCATGACCCGCCATTTATCACCAAGATCTCTTCTGTGAATACAAGGGATTAGAACGACGAATAAAACAACGGGAGAGTAAAGCTGGCACGCACTCGAAACCAACGAACTGGCATTGTCCCAAAATAGAGGTTATCTGGGCTCCATTGAGCTCCATTTCAAGGATGCAGATCGCAACGGCTTTCCTCGCTGAGGGACCCAAGGTCCCGGCTGCTAAAACCCAGAAGGGTGACAACCGCCACATGCCAGGCCCGTCACCATCTCTGGGACCTTTCATCACAGGCGTATAGAGTTCCCTACCCCGCCAAAACGTGAGGGTCTGGGAAATGATTTTAGGGTTGGGTGGACTCACACAGCCGTCATACCACTGTACTTCTCCATTATAAAAATTGCAGGTGGTGAGGTCTCGGTATATAACCAGTGGTCTATGTCTCTCGCCATGTCTTGTCTATATCTACGCGAGTATGCCCGGATGGGTGCGCCGTGCTTGGAATCCGAGAACAAAAGTCGCGCGCGCTTCGCCATCAATGCAGGGTTGGGCGCGTCATGGAAGGGGAGATCTTTCCTGAGAGATCAAGGAACTGCTTGTCAGCGCGTATCTACGCCTTGAGTGCACCGTCATCCATCATCCTCACAATGCAGCTTCGATTGCAACAGGCTGGTTCGTCGTTGCCACCATTGCGATATTATCGAGAACTGTGCGTCTAAGAGGTCGGAAACTAATCGTCAGTACCAGAAGGAGAGGCTTTGCATTGCGCGTACAAAGCTAGACTCTGTGGAGATGGTACTTCCACAGGTACAGCAAGTCCTCCCATGAAGAACATGAGAGAAAGCATGGATATTAGCAAAGCGAGATGCATGATGAGTAGCGGAAGTAAAGAAAGGCTATAGGCGGAGGAAGATTCGGAGCGAATTCGAGCAGGAGGGTGGTTTTGCGGATGTTGCTTCTTAACGGCATGCAATAATCTAGGATTTAAGCGTATGGGTTCAGCTATGCACTGATCCCGAGGCGGTTACCGAGCAGGCCAAGCTTAAGGCCATGTAACAACATCGACAGCAGGTTACCATCGACTTAACCAATCACATGTGGTCTGTAGAAACCGCGCTACAGGCTAAAGTTCTTAAGAATGGACGTTGTTCGCTAAACTCTACCGTACTGGGAGAACTAGCCGGGAGGGATATCGCCTGGGGGCTGAGAGGATAACGCTCGAGTGAGTCGGGCATAAGCGAGGGAGCCGTGTGGAATCACTACTTGGATGCATGTGGATCATCAATTTGGCGCGACGCTGTGTCATACATTTGGTTTCGAACATCCATGGGAATGATCAGATTACGTACTCCGTCAAGAGACGGTAAACCATCGGGGATGAAATACTCTACTTTCAGCGAACTTTATCAGTGTGTCTGACGCCAAGGCACTATCAGCGATATTGGGACAATTTATTGTCCAAGCATGGGTGTCCAGCGATCCTTGGTCGTCTGCTTGTGAGCTTTCAAAGTCGATACAACGATACCATATTATAACGTCGCAGAGTAAGTAGGTGAGCTGGCAGCAACTTTTGTTCTTGTCAGATTTGAGGGAAAGCGACTGAGACGCGATGATTTATCCAGTGCGGGTGTGACATGGCAACTGAGATCCTTAGATGAAGGACTCTTTCATGTGCGCCCAGCTACTTCCAGCCGAACGCAGCCGGACTCCAGGGAGAGGATGTAAATCAATCCTGTCGTGTGTGCCGATTCATCCGGGCCGCTTTTCAGAATAGTCTAGGCTCTGTTGAGAACGATGGAAAGAAGAAAGTTTGGGTTCTAGTGCCTTCAGTAACCACAAAGAAAGCGCTGGTGGACCAGTTGGAGATTAATGACTCCACGGGGTTGAAAGAAGGTGCCGCATCTACTACGCACGCCAATGCCAAGCCCATGCCAGCTGACCAGTTTCGCCGCTTTACCCCATCCCACATTGCCCGAAACCCAGGCGCGCCCCTTACTGGCTGTGCCTTCGTTTTCGAATCAAAACGGAAGGTTCAACACTGAGGGTTATAAAACCGCAAAGCTCGGACAGTTGTGCATCGACCTTAGTACCCTCCTCTCTCATGCAGCTCCTTCATTCCACTCTTGCCGCTCTCTTTCTTGGCGCCGTTGCGGCGGTAGCAACGGACCCTAGGGCTCCCCCAACCGTGCCCCCTGGTACGATCTTCTGTGAAATGTTGGTTGCTCAGACCGGCCCGCCCATTGTTGTGCGTCTCATGCCCACTTTGTTCTAATTGTTCAGTTCTTGGTGTTGGCTGACACTCAGAATTAGGCTGTCTCGTCATCGTCTGCAATCAACGGCCTCCAAGTGACAACCGCTAGTACGTTGCCCTTTTGTCTTGATATACCTAGAGCGGGCTCGATACTTACGCTAATACCGTCATCCTCTCTGATAGCCACGCAACCCTCGCTCGTCGCTGATGGTTTCAAAGGGGGATACAGTTTCAGTAATGGTGGTATCGGCGCGTTGGATAGGTGCCATGCCTTCTATCTCAACATCATTCCAAGCGATACATCATACAAGCCATTGTACGTCCTTCAATCTACGTGATCGCTTCAGTGCATCGCTCGGATCCTTCCCTTGAACGACGACGATACTGACTTGATTCTCACTTGTCACACAAGATGGTGGCAGTTTGACAACCAAGTTACGAATACGTGGTCCGCGGGCCCGAGCCAGCTCATCGCGACCACGGGCGCTTCAGCGACGTCGAAATTCATAGCGTGTGGAAGTGCCAAAGGTGGCTGGTTCCTTTATCTGCAGACTGGCACGGATCTTCCACCCGGTGTGCGTTGCTACGAGACTCAGCTGCAAGTAGCCGATGGGCCGTCAACAGGAATATGAGATACGGGTTTTTCTCTTGCATATTGCTAGTGTTTACTGTACTGTCATGTAGTGTCCAATTGTTCCATCGATTCAGGTCGTGGGGAATAGAATCGATAGTATATGTATATATGCGGTGACATGACGATCAATATCCTATGCAGAGGCTCTCGCTAGAAGCTTTCGGCAGTGAGCGGCCGTAGAGATTAACCTCATGGCAGCGTGCAAAACACACGCCCAAATCTGGCCAAGAAGACAAATTGGCGAAGGAAGTCAGATGTTGAACAATAATATTATACGCCGAGATAAGAGAAAGAGAAGATCAGAGCCGCGTCTTGCGTGTACAAAACTAGGTGCTGCAAGGAAAGCACTTCACTTCCTTGACAGGTATGGCAGAACACGAGAAGAAGCGTAACCGCTAGTACGACAAGACGCACTATTGGCGGCAGGCATCACAGGCCATGGAAGGCTCCCGCACTTGCGCCAGAGTATTCAGCTCTGCGAGCCACCTCGAAGCGGTTGCTGCGCCGATCCGAAGTCGCGCTGTAGCACAAACGTATCAAGATGGTTATGGCACCTAGTCATTGTAGGAGTCCTAGCAAAGGTGCACTATTGGCTTTCTTCAACCGGCTGCACCACCAGGGGCCTCGTAAAGAGGGTGCTCCCTTGAGGATTTAGAGAGCAATGTCGGCATAGACGAGGGAGCCATGCGCCGCTCGACCAGACGACAAGATCACAAGGCTGTCTTAAAGGGGAGTTTGGTGGTATCCGGTCGGCTATTGGTAGATTTGGGCAACAGCAAGCGATTCAGTGACGTGAGCGCTGTACACTCTCTAGAATGAGTGGTTCTCTCATCGTCTGTCGTGCCCTTCTTCGAACGAGATCTATAAATATTAATCTTCCGCTCTGCTCACTCGCTCACAAAATCTGGGTGAAGTTCAAGTAGATCACGGACTGAGTGGGCCGAAAGGATTGAAAAATGATACTCGCAGTATTGGCCATGTCGAGTATCCGACGCGGATTCGGTTCAGATAGCGCTTTGTAGGTACCACGAGCCGAGGATGAGCATTCGCCGGTATCTCTGGATAGTCCGATCCGTGGTTGTGATGGCAGTATATACAAGCGAGCGTGCAATAGTTTTGTGCCGGACAGCTGAAGCAACCGCCACTCCATGTTCTCGCTTCTATGCTCGTACCAAGATGGCCTGCGATGTTCTTACCTTCCCGGGATCGTCCGCCACAAGCCAGTACACATTCACATAACGGCTATCACGTGACATTACTGACGCTTGAGGTTGACGGGAGTACGGGATAAACACAGGAAGGACCCTCCCAGGTACAAGAGATGGGATTTGAAGATATGTCGGGCTTGTTTGACGGATCTGGGGTAATCCGGATTCGGCAGTTGCCAGCTGTCTGGTGTCAGGTCTGGAAGATGATGGCTTGCTAACCTCAGCTTTGGCAACCAATCCGGACCGCCAACAGCCTTTAAGTTGGTATGCAAACATGACAAGAATGCAGTACTGGTGTAGTCTATTTCATCTGTCTATGGCAGTACACAGAACACGTAGCTGTCAGCTATAAACCGACGAAACGTTATCCAGGGGCGCTTTAACTCACGGCTTCTGCGTGCTTTGCCTCACTGCACCAGCATGTCTCAATTCTCACAAGGAAGTCTCGCGCTCGTCCATTAACACGATCTCCTTCAGCATTACCCCCATGAGCGGTGATACGTTTAGGCACGCTAGAACCGGTCTACAACTCCTCATAGCCATCGTGAAGGTTGTTCCTATTCCTGAGCCAATCAAATCAATCGCAGTTGGAATCCCGCATGCTGTGCTCCAGATCATTACAATCGTGGAGGTGGGTCATTATTGAGCCTATGATCACGCCAACCTTTTTACTGATTACTTTTGTCACCTGGTCGCGTGACTACATATTTGCTCCGTCGACTGTAGGAGGTGGGAGTAGTGATGGAAGATATCGAGGACTTCTTCAAGCAGGCACTGCCACAGATATTGCTCACTCTATGGATATGGGGTGGTACAGTGGTCCGTATGCTCACAGACCAGAACTTCTGCGACTCAGAGAAACAGCTCGACAATCTCTTCCCGTCCGTGCTCGAATAATTATGGAGTATGGTCGTGAGCTATAGTTAACCAGCGAGGCGTCGGCGGGCTCTCTCCGTCCCATTCACTTATTTTATCCTTTTACTCTCATTGTACGTCTTCTAGCACCTTCGTACCTCTCCACTATGATTGCTCCCTTTCTTTTTCCTCTTTTATCTTATTCTCGTTTCGTTTTCACTTCCGATTGTATATAATCGATGATTTGAGCCTGTCCCTCTTGGAGTAGGCAAGGGATAAATGGATCTGTTATCCGCCACCTATTATAGTGAGATCTCCCATGTAGAAATTACTGTTTAATTAGTGTGATATATTGTTATTACTAGTGTAGGTACCCACTAGCTCCGATATTCTCACCCTGCCACAGATCTGACAGCACCCGGGTTGAACTCCAGGAAAAGGCAGGTTGGTTGCGTACAGCTCCAATTCACCAAGCCATACAGCCCATTCCTGAATGTATAAATAGAAATCGATAAACGCCGGTCTCTCTCTACGGGGTTAGAACTTTTAGTTGCTGTTAGGAGCTTGGTAGGTGCTACGATTCAAGCGCCAATCCGGCATTCTTCGATGCATACACTTCGTTATTTTTAACCACATGGGGTCGGAGAGAAGGCAATGCCAAGGACCAGCCAAAGGTAAACAGCTGATTTGTTGCGCCGCCTCGCCCAATATGTTTTACATGCATATGGCTTTAAATAGTTACATAGGCAGTGCTGACGATTATAAAACCGCAAAACTTAGATGGTTGTGCCTATTCCGCATCGACATTCCCTCCCATCATGCGTCTTCTACAGCTCACTGTTCCTCTTTATTTCTGCGCGCAATCTCGTTAGCAATAACAACTCCCAAAAATCCCCCAAATATACTCCCCGGTCCGACCTCCTGTAGTAATCCATCAGTTGGACCGCCCATTGTCGTGCGTCTCGTCTCACCCTCGTCGTTCCATTTTCAATTATCGCTAACACTCATAATCAGGCGGTCTCGCCGCACACTCCAATGGATGGCCTCCAAGTGACCGACTCTAGTACGTTCTCTCCCTTTTATATCTAGTGTAGGTGGTTTAGCTGACATCCATATATTAAATCATTTCCACAGCCACGCAAGCCTCGCTCGTCCCCAATGGTTTCAAAGGGGGATATAGTTTCGCTAGCGGTGGTATCGGCGCGTTGGACACATGCCATGACCATACCTTGTACCTCAACATCATTCCAAGTAACAAATCATATAAGCAGGTGTAAGTCCTTCAGTTTATTGGCTTTGTTGGCCCCGCTTTATCACCTAGGCCCGCTCCTCGTCTGAAGCTGACTTTATGCTTCGCTTTCATGCATAAGATTATGGCAGGACAATCAAGTCACGCGCACGTGGTCTATAAGCCCGGATCACCTCATCACTGCAGGCGCTACCTCAAGCTACCCAAGAACGGCAAGGTTCCTGGCGTGCGGAAGTACCGGAGGTGGATGGTTCCTTTATCTACGGACTGGCACCGATGGTCCGCCCGGACTTACTTGCTACGGGACTTATTTGCGATTCGTCAGCACATGAGCTGTGGCTCCTCATACGTTTTACAGTATTGTTAAACGATACCCATCTCTCAGAAGTATCGAGATGTTCCAACATCGGCCCAAATCATCGTGAGATTGTGATCAATTTGCGATATACATGGCGATGTGTATACGAAAGCGCAAGAGGGGTTTGTCTTGCTTCCTTGACCGACACATCCTTGATGGTCATTTCATTGACGACTACAAAGTCCCCCTGATATAAGAGCAGTTTCAATTGAAAAACAGGCTTAGGTATAATGGTTCGATCTGATATTCTATTCAGTGGACTATGCCGTACACGAAGTAAATGGGAGCGCCAGGTGCTCTGTATACCATACTACAACCTAACACAGAGTGCTGAAATGAAGAAATTGAAGTCTGCAAATCAGCCAACCAGTTGGCATATAACTGTATCGTATTTCCTGCCCGCGCCAAGTTGCGCGCATTCAGGGTGTTGTCAGGGGTATCTGGCTCAGGCCACCGTGCGGCCTTTTTGCACTGCTTGGAGAAGCAAGGATCAATTGAATTGACCCACTGATGATATCCTCTCATGTGTGTATGAATTGCAACATGAGGCTCTCTGCGATTGATTAATCTATGAGAGGCAATCGGGAGACCGGTTCGATTGATCAATCGCTCACCTTGGCTCTGAGGTTAGATGTGATGATAATATCTCGGCCTATATGTGCCTCCAGGTTCACTACCAAAAAAAAAAAACAGAGTCTCTCTGGAGGTTTCACCCAACCAACAGAAGACGACCGTCCTTCAATCACAGGGTTCTGAGGAGCGTGGTATAGGCGCCTCCCTGCCCCACCGCACATCTCGAATCCCTTCCCTGACACAAAGCAGCATCGAACCCCCTTAAAAAACATGTCGAACCTGAAGCCGCTCGATCCGCTGTGACATTAAGAAAACCTTCGGGTTGATATACGATCTACAAATGTTGAAGCATGGACGAGTAAGTGGCCTAAAATGGCTCAGTGGAATGAGCGCTGTACATACTACACCACCTAGTAAGAGGGTAGGCTCCCATCAGCTGTGATATACCTACACTGCCACGAAACCTTCAGGAAATGCAGGGGCGCAAGGTTGTCAACTTCAGCTGCGTGGCCTTCAACGTGGAAAAGGAAAAGCGCTCCTCTCCCTCTCTACAGAATGGTATTTTTTCAGCTTGTAAAAGTGTATAAGTATTCGAACGTCGGTGTATGCAGCGTTCTTCGGTGCATACATTGGCTACCTCCGACTATACACGGTCGGAGAGAAGATATTGTACCCACGCCAAGACCGTGCCAAGGGTATGCCAAGGACAAACGGCACACCGGCTTGCCTCCATTCCGGAAACCACGCCTTTTCTTGCCTGTTTTCATCTTTCCAAATACAAAACGTAAGCGGCGCCGAGGGTTATAAAACCGCAAGGCTTGATTGCGTCCATTCTGCATCGAAATCCCCTCCCACCATGCGTCTTCTCAAGCTCACTGCTGCCTCATTATTTTTGCGCGCTATTGCCGCGGTAGCAATCGACCCTAGAGCTCCTCCACCCGTGCCCCCTGGTACGATCTTCTGTGAATTATTTGTCGCTCAGACAGGTCCGCCCATTGTCGTGCGTCTCCTCTCCTTGTCGTTCCATTCGATCAGATCTTGATTCCCGCTGACGCTCATAATCAGGCGGACGCGCCCAACTCTCCGGTCGATGGCCTCCAAGTAACCACTTCCAGTACATTGTGTCCTTATCTTGACATACATAATGGGGCTCGTATCACTGACACTCATATGGTTATTATCACTCACAGCCACACAGGCATCACTCGTCGCCAATGGCTTCAAAGGAGGATACAAGTACGATAAAGGCGGTATCGGCGCGTTGGACAGGTGCCATGCCTTCTACCTCAACATTTTCCCAAGCAACACATCATACAAGCAGCTGTACGTGCCTCGTGTCGAATTCGCCCCTCCACCTGGCGCTGACTTTGTGCTTTCGCTTTCACACATCAGAGTGTGGCAGTTCGACAATCAAGTTACGCACACGTGGTCTGCAGGCCCAGGTCAGCTCATCACCACCTCTAGCTATCCGAAGTCGAGCTTCCTGGCGTGCGGAAGTGCCAAAGGCGGTTGGTTCCTTTATCTGCAAACTGGCAAAGATCGTCCGCCTGGTATAACTTGCTACGATACTCGTTTGCGAAGAGCCGTTGGCGCCACAACCGGCATATAAGTTGAACTAGTTTTGTACGGTACTGTCAAGCGGTATCCATTTCTTGGACACACTGAGCTGTCCCAGCATCGGTCCATGTTATTGCGAGACTGCGTTCAGCTTGTGAACATGGTAATCTATCTGAAAGAGCAATGATAAAGATGGCTACAGTATCCTATGCAGAGTTCTGCTAAGCCATTTTTGCAACAAGCAGTGCGAGGCGAAGCACAGGCTCATCGGCGATTGTTGGCCCGTCTGTGGGACTGACTTGTCTGGGGAAACGAAAGGGCATTTGAAATAGCAATAGAAGGTACGGCTTTCGAAGTCAAATACCGGGCAACACAGATACGCTGAAATAAAGTTGAGGAATAAAATATTAAGAGGTAGACAGTGCTGCAGCACGGCGAGTGGTTGATACGCGCGCGCGATGCACCCTCAACGCAGCCTATAGAGGCTACAGAATTTCATATGGGCCTTTCTGCTCATGAAAGATCACTCACGGCCATTGGGCAATAGTGCCGCCACTGAGTCAATTATGTGGTAGAGTATGAGATGAAGCACGATAGCTTGTTCCCCGCGAAGTCTCCTCGAAACGCGTCCTATCTTACCGGCATTTATGTGAGGAATGCTAAATCAGTTCATCCGATCTGATGCCCCTGTGTAAGCTCGCGAATGGCCCTTTGAGGAACCTGTCTCTATTCGCGAACGTCCGTTCCACTATAGGCATCACAAATTTACATGAGCTGGACATTCATTAAGCCTTGCATGAGCAAACCCTTTAAAAGATTTGTGCAATCAAATTTTATTTATGGAATTGGGGATCCAGGCGTCAGATTTGGCAAAAGAGAAGGGAAGCATGAATTTAAGGGTGGCGCCTGTCTGTCCAGGATCAGCCGCACTAAGTCCCCTACTCTTAAGTATGTTACCGGCGACCTCGTTACCGTACGCGCCGGTTTACTAGTAACAAGGTAGATTGGGCCCACAAAAAAAAGTAAAGGCATGAGATGAGTAGCAGAACCAGCCAGCACCAACCAGCACAAGGCTAGGGTGCTAGCAAAACGATCAGGAGCCTGCTTCGGTCGCGACCGTAGCCAAAAGTCGTTACGTCCCAGTCTATCTTATCACTCAGGCCGAGTAGAGGTTACGGCCGTTTGGGTCGCTACAAGACCGCGTTCAGCCGTGTCGGGGATGGTGAGGTTGGCAGCATATAGCTTATGGACGTATAGTAGTGTGTTTTCCCTTCCAATTGATTCTTCTCGGATGATATGTTCTGGTGGAGGTGATGTCAACGGTTTGGTAGCGGGACAGCGGAGGCCACAAACAACAAATTCTATACGAACCGATTCTCACAAAAGAACAACGGGATCAATCCGATAACAACCAAAACAAAGCCGATGCATAACATCGGGCAGGGTCGGCGGTTGTCTACAGCGCTGGATGGGCGTTTGTCCGCAGAACCAGGGAGACATGCTGAGGAGCATCACCCCCTTTGTCCGCAAGGACATTCCATCGGGTCGCGTGCCGATTTGACCGCAATGTATCGGACATTTGGGGGCCGATTGTCAAATTTTGTCCGCACTGATATCCGACATCTATATGTATTCACCAGGGTCCTGCTACGGAATGCGCCACATAAGCCTTCTCTCCTTACACAATCGCTCACGACCATTAGATGATAGTGCCATTAGTGTTCACGAACGTTTGGTCTCATATGGCTACCACACATCGCGAGTTTGCAGGAGCTGGACATTGGCTCAAAACACCTCCAAAATCCTGGGGCCAAAATAGAAACATGCTAGGGACCGAGATGCCTGAAACCCTAAAAGGTCCCTGAGACCTGTCCGATGTGCATCCGCCCGCGAAACTGGACCAATCGGCTACCAAAG
Source organism: Tulasnella sp. JGI-2019a (assembly GCA_019633535.1). Classification (NCBI taxonomy): domain Eukaryota; kingdom Fungi; phylum Basidiomycota; class Agaricomycetes; order Cantharellales; family Tulasnellaceae; species Tulasnella sp. JGI-2019a. The sequence continues at coordinate 70,729 of WSUE01000178.1, forward strand.
CGACGAACATTTCGGAGTAAATGTCAGGGTAAAATCCTGGTCTGGTCGATGGTCAAAATCGATTGCGAAGACTTCATCCCGAGCGGTGCCCAACAACATACACTCTTTTTGTTCCATTCCATCCATCTACGAGTTCGCTGCCAGAATCTCTTTTCTAAAGCGTTTTTCTGAGAACATCGCATCGCCCTGATTACGTGGGCAATAGATGGCTGATATTTCACTTGACGCCGCGAACTACTTTGGGATTTTCTTGTCCGTTTGGCTTTATGGTAAGTGCAGAGCGTTGATTCATAACTCTTGAGTAACCGGCTTCCCTCAATCAACAGCATGGTTTCTGAGGATGTTCTTGACGTCGGTGTGGCCATTGTGGAAGCGAAGACATCAACCCGGAGGCAAATTCGTTGTAGCAGCCATTGTGTGTCTTTTTGTGACCGCAACAAGCCACATGAGTCCGCCTGCCTACCATGCGCTACCGTGTCTTTATCTTCAAGCTGATATGAACTTAATAGTAATCAGCGTTGCCGATGGCTACGGTAGATTTGTCACGCGCCGCACAGTTCCCGACGCAGTGGTATACTCTGAACCAGCGTATCTGCTAAATGTCACCATAAACAGGTGAAGCGTTTCTTCACTAGGTTCATTGTAGCTTATTGCTGACCCCCGATTCTTGTTCATAGTTGGTTCTTCATGATCTCAGTATGTATACGCCCCATTTCCTCATAACGATCGCGTGTGTCACCGTGACATCTGACCATTCCCATGGCATATTGGATAGGTCTGGAACGCAGAAGTAATTCTTATATGGAGACTGTGGATTGTTTGGTCTCGCAACTGGCGCGTTGTCATTCCTCCTATCGTCCTATTCATCATTGAACTCGGTACGCATTCCAGTCTGCCCCAGATACCAGACTCAATAATCCAACTCCTAGTATCTGCAGTTATCCTCTGTGTTCAGATAAGCCCCCGGGGAGCGTTTAACGATGCTCATCACCACGGTCATCTCACGGAAGAGATCATATCTTCTGTCTGCCTATGCTTGGTCAATTTGGTTTGTATATCCTTGGTCATAGGATGACTTTGGTAAGCAATGGTTATATTCTGGACTAGTCACAGAAGGATCGCCTTAATGTGATCCTCGGCAGGTGGATTGGCCGACGCGTTCAGATAAAACAGACTCAGAGAATATATCAAACCGTCATGTTTCGACTCATCGAAAGCGGGAGCTTATATACAGTGACTTCCCTCTTATGAATTATATTTAACCTTCCGTCCGGAAGCGCATACGTGAGCTGAGTCGACAGGTGTTTGTGGCACAGTACTGACTGTTGCCTTACAGCCCGGGGTTTCGGTCCTCATCAACTATATATTTCAAATGACTGTTTTGATTGCGCCGATGACAATCTTCGAACATGTGAGCGGACCTCAGACATCTTTTGATCTTGCAGGCGTGCTCACAACTTCTCCATGCGTCCGATCATTGTAGCTGAGCCGAAAGATTGCGCCTGAGGTCCATGATCTCAATACATCCAACTCACGAAGTCCCAGAGAAGATACAACCAAGCTAAATCAGCCACATGGCGGTGCTATCAGCACGACCATTGCGTTCCGACCCATTTCCCCAGCGGCTGAGACATGATACGACCTTTCTCGCAGGAACATGAACTCGCCCAACAAAGCGGGATGAAGATGAAGCGAACTAGGATCCGCGATCAAGGAGCTGAAGTTAGCAAGGACGTATGTCCGTGCATCGGAGACGTTGAGCCCGAAGGGTGACTAGGGTACAGGGGGTAATGCAGAAACAGATATCAACGCGCTGATAACCATCATGTTGGTGTGCTTAGAGGACCACCTTATTGATATGTAATAATTTTTTTCTTCTGCGCGCGCTTGACCTTTGACATCTCAGCCCCAACTTTCTTTGCAATGTAATTGCATCGCGGGTTCATAGTGGCTAGGGTCGGTTTGGTTTCCTCAAGCCAGAGGTGCTCTGTCAAAATCAACCTCCGCATCACCTATCCTTAAATACCATAGAGATGCTGAGCTGGTGGTCCCAGTGCCGATGGGGCGCAGAAAGGTCGATGCTAATGTAGCACCAGAACCAATAAGGCTCCAGGGTCTGAAACAGCGGCGACTTGACCGCCAAGCAAAATGAACGTCTTTCGACCTTGTAATCACCCATCACATTCCTCACTATTCTCCTTACTTTTTGTTGTTGCCCGATAACACCTCTCATATCCCAACTGCAACTAGACCTGAAAACACAGGACGTTTTCTTTCTAAACCTTTTATCACAAAACGGCCCAGCCAGCCGCAATGAACGACATTTCTCACCAACTCGTTGAGTCTCGCGTGGACCCCACGGGAAAACTTTCTGGATTGACTAAAGGCTGCTTGCAGCAACATGGGACGATCCTCGAACTGAAAAGACACTGCCTGATGGCAGTAAAAGCTTTCGCACCCCTGCGGGTCGGCTATCCTTCGCCGACATTCGGCCTTGGTCATCTTGGGTCAGGTCGCCAGTGGGATACGGTGGCGAAGTCCGCGAAGGAGAACCTGATGGCATGTCTTCTCCATCATTTCCGGCATTCGCCCCTTCACAACAACGTGCGGATACGGGTTGCACAAAGGTTCCATCTATACCTGTGTTGAGGAAATCAACTGGATCATCGACGTCACAATGTAAGTCATCGCGAGAGGCAAGACATCGGCTCGTGATCCACTGACGCACCCTACGACTGTTAGTACATCCAGACCTTAAGCTTTTGACGACGCCCACGTGGTGGCGACTAGGTAAGTGCATACCCGAACGCATCCACGGCTAGCGTCAGGACGCATTTGATCCTTTGTGGAAAAGCATATCCAGCTCACTCACTCAGTGGATATCCGGACATGATGATTGCAATCCTCCAGACATGGATCAGTGAGTTAAGGTTGTTCGTGACCAAGCATCCTATCTGGGCCCTATCCAACCGCGATGTTGTACCAGACGCGTTCTCAAACATCGACGATTCGCCGCCATTGGATGGTTTATTAAGGGTGTACACGGAGTAATCTGTCAGTATAAAAATCTCTGCCGCGGAGCTCCGAAAGCATACTAACTTTAACAACAGTGTCCCAGCCGAACGTGAACTTCCTTCAGCCGACACAGGGTGGCAAAATGAATATATTCGATGGCGATACATTCAACCCTGTACGATTGATTTGGTTCACTTTCCTTCTCTCGCTTCTCTTCAAGCTACTTTTGGGCACTCTGGTCGCATCCAAACACTGTTTAGGTAGGACCCAGTGGACACAGGTAATGAAATCCCTTCGACGAACAAGTCTTATCCCTGGCAAACTGTAGGCCCCGAACAACCTGTCCTTTGTCATGTTATAGTTGGTATCTAGCAAAAGATGGACTGAGCAACAACAAGCTATGGATGGGTCCTTGAAGGCTTTGATCGCGGAATGAAATTCGAGGATTCTGTTGGTGCGTGTGCATGACGGCCACTTCCAACCTGCGACATTGTCATTTATTTGTGTAACATTGTTACTATAGGCAGCGCTCGCGAGTGTGGGTTTTCTATCTGTCGAGGAGATGGGAGACACCACAGAGACTGTTATACTTGTCTCGCTAGTCTTCTCGCTCGCTTCGATCGAGATCGACGTAGCTTTTATCTGAAGATATCAGGTGCACGAGTAGCTAATTATGGCGACCCATGGTCACGATAAACCACATATCCTAACATCTTGAATTCGTCGTCCGGGGATATAACTTACAAATAGCTTCGGTACGCAAACTGTCATGGTTAATCTCGAGGTATTTTCCCTTGGCCGACCTCTCCACATTTCCCTCTCTCTCCCTGCCGCATTCTCCCTTTTCTCCCTCTTACATAATCATAATCATAATAATTTTAATTTTAACTCAGGCGGTTATTTCCATGCTTGAAACCTTTGAATTAAGCAAGGGATTACCATTCTGGGCCTACCGGTTGTCCCAGATAACCTACCTATAAGCCCTTCCGCTCTCACTCTTCTCGTTGCCAACCCGGATCCCTTGCCCTTGTCATACAAGCAACCCCGAATTTCATTCACGTATTGGGCTTTTCAAGAGGGGTGACGTGGACGAAAGTCAGCTTGTGCATGAATAGATTAGTGAAGTTAGCTGCATCAGAGGTTTGTAGTATTTCCATGATCAATGGCACGCATCGCAGCAATCATGCGCCCAACCACCTTGGTGGTTATAATTATATATACTAATGACGTAGTATCCATAGCCATTCATCATTTCATGTTTGAACCGGTGGATTCAATAGAAGGGGATCCAACGAGTTGGGCGCTCGTACTGGGTACTCAGAGACTCTACAGGATTGAACTTATATTTTTCATAATCATTGTTGGACGTCGGCCGCGTAATTGCCCTCGAGATCGAATATCGTAAGAGGGAGGGACATCGAGGAACAGTACCTACCAAAAATCCTCATGAGCCTCGACTGAATACCTTCTGCTTCGTGTCAGTATCGTGACTCTCTAGGACCGACTCCTCTTTACATGCCCACTGAAAGTGGATTGGTAAAGCAAACAAAAGTATGTCATTGGCACCCGTAGATGCTCCCGCTCGCAAAATGCCAGCGATTCGGAGTGACAAATCGTACTGAAATGGTAAAATAGAAACACAAAGCTGCTGGCTGCCAGAGTTCACCCATGACAAATGCCCCCCTCCCTTGACCCACATACTCTTACAAGTACTTGAAAGTGGTATAGGCCTGCCTGGCATTACCCTCACAATTAAACAAAGAGTACATGAGACTCGAGTCGGGGCAGGACGTCGCCGGGTTCTGCTGGTAGTCACCCTTGAAGCCTACAAGAAAGGAGTAGTTTCTGGATTCAGCGCTGCCATGCATAACGTTCAGGCATTCGACGAAAAAGGGATCTCACCGAGACACCAATAGAGAGCTCCTGCCCACCCTCCAGACTGCGCCGCTTTGATGAAGTTGTACACAACGTCGTTCTGGTGCTGATCGCCAGAAGCAGTGGTCTCGCCAAACTCGCCGAGGTAGACAGGCTTATCGAGACCAAATGCGGACGCTGCAGGTAGAGTTCCTTGATCATTGTAAACGTGAATATTGTAGACTAGGACAGAAAGATAGGGAGTGTGGGTCAAGATATAAGGATTCGCATTCAAGACTCTCCGGCTTACAATCTAGGCCCAGACCGACGTAATCCTTGTTGCTGGTGCCCACGGGATGGTAAGAATCAGATATCATAATCTGGCTAACCGAGACGGGTTTGCTAGAGTGCTGTTTCAGAGCAGCAGTCGTAGCTTTGACCCAAGCTTGGGCAGCCGACATGGCGACGACGTTTCCACCGCTGAAACTGTAAAAGAGCAAGACAAATGTCATCGGATTGGTGTCACAATAAACTATAGAAAGGAACATACTAGGGATTTGCGAACCCGTTGAGCTCGTTATAAAGCTCTAGGGTAGTTAAATACTGTGATCAGTCGTGCCCACACGAGGAAAACGTTGCAAAACGATGACCGACCCCATGCAACGATATTGGAGTGGGATCCCCATTGCGCGCAGAGCGGCACGATCAAGTTGTTAATCAACGAGGTCTGCGCCGCGCTATTGGTGAAGAAGTTGGCGACATTGAAGTTGGACCTGGCGTGGTAATGGAGGTGATCAGGTCGATAAGAGGGTCCGCGAGGGGGCTCATATGAGCTAGCTTATTTACTTACGTTCCGGGAGCGTAGTTGAAGAATGTGGGGTACACTTGAATGCCATAGTAGTTCGCGTACCAGAGCATGTTCCAAAAGTTGGTTTGAAACTGGCTAGTCATACCCTATACCGAGTACGAAGCGGTTATGTCAGGTTCAGATGGTCAATATGACGGCCGGCGGCCGGTCGACGCGCTGCTTACCGTGATATAACCGTTGCCGTCAACAGTCAGACCTTGGCTTCCTTCAAACATCCACACGCGGACCCATGCAGCGCCAATATCTTGGGCAGCGGCAAAAGTATCTAATAGGAGGCGGAGCGACCAGTCATATTGGAGTCGGGGACGCGCGTGCAACTGCCATAACACTCACTAGCGACATCGGTCTCGACGTATCCAGTAGTGAACCAGTGGTCATATTGACCATTACCCCAGGGCTGGTTGACTCCCTGAGTGAACAAGTAGCAGAGTCAGCGACACCTCCTTTGCAAGTGATAACAGTACACAGGGCTACAAGTACCTTGACAAAGGCGGTGACAGAATGGGCGCCAGCGAGGATTGCTGTCAAGCTTAAGAGAGTAGCACAGCGCATTGTAGATGGAAGATTTAGAGTCCTCGATGTTAAGAGGTGCTGCAGACTGTAACACAATAATCACTGTGTGGTGATGATAGTTCGATCGTATTAGTACAGATATATGAGATACATATACATTGATAAATGAAAGTGAATCGTACCTGCGTGGTAATGATAGTTCGATAAAGAACATAACCACCCGGTCTCGTTACATAAGATGAACGACATAAGCAGAAACAAACGTTATCTTATTGTATACTCCAACACACCCCCTCAATGTGATGATGGTTGTTCACATGATGCCGAGAGCAAGATGATGGCATTCAACTTGTACATGAGTAAGTGGTTTGGTGAGAATGTCAGCAATCATATCATCAGTGTCCAAGTATTTGACAGCAAAGGTTTTCCAAGTGACTTCATCCTGCAACCAATGGTGGCTAACATCTAGATGCTTCATGCAGCCATGGTGTTCAGGATTCTTCATTGATGCAATGGCCAATTGATTATCCATCATGAGGAGTGAGGGTCTGTCCACCTTGAACTTCAGTTCACACAGGAGTTGGTGCATCCACATGAGTTCCTTTCCTGCTGCCACTGCTGCCATGTATTCTGCCTCAGTTGATGATAGGGCAACTGTTGTCTGCTTTTTGCTTGACCAACTCATGGCACCTGTGCTCATCTTCACTACATATCCTCCTGTAGACTTTCTCATATTGACATCTCCAGCATGATCCAAATCACTGTAGGTGACAAAGAACTCTGATGAGAGTGGGGATGTGTCTGCTTGGTAGGTGAGCTTGAGGTCAAGAGTGCCTTTTAGATATCTGAAGAGATGCTTGATGGTGTTCCAATGGGCTTGGCCTGGTTTGTTGTTGAACTGCACTAGTTTACCAACTGCAAATGCTATGTCAGGTTGTGTTCCAATTGCCAAGTACATGAGCGCTATGACAGCTTCCATGTAGGGCACATTCTTCATGTATTCAGCTTCCTCAGATGTAGATGGGGACTGGTCACTGCTAAGTTTGATGCCAGGATTGATGGGTGTGCTAGTAGGTTTGCAGTCAATCAGGTTGAATCAGGCCATCATGTTGGGTATGTATTGTCATTGGGACAGTTGCAGGCATTGTTCCTTTTGATTGTAATCAACCTTGATTCCTAACAGATTGTCATATTGTATTTGCCCTCATTGCCTATATTTGCCCTATGCAACTCCACACCAAGCAAATGCCCATTGGTTTACATTCAACCTTGCAAAAACATGCCAAGTCCCCAAGTCAACATTTGTTATGTTTGTTCATTCTACCTGCACACCTTGAAAAGCCAACATT
>WSUE01000179.1:1798-77510 GCA_019633535.1 Tulasnella sp. JGI-2019a
GAGGGATTATTAATACACGTATCAGCTATCGCCAGCTCGAGTTGGGGATCACTCACCGACTAGGTTCTCGAATGGTCAGAGATGAGGGATCATCAGTACACACATCGCCTACCGCCAGCTCGAGTGGAGATCGCTCACTGTCTAGCGTCCCGAATGGCCAGAGATGAGGGATCCTCAATACAGGCGTTGGCTACCGCTAGCCCGAGTTGGAGATCACTCACCGGCTAGGTTCCCGAATGGCCAGAGATGAGAAATCATCAATACACGCATCAACTACCGCCAGCTCGAGTTGGAGATCACTCACTCTCTGGGTTCCCGAATGGCCAGAGATGAGGGATCATCAATACACGCATCGGCTACCGCCAGCTCGAGTTGGAGATCACCCACCGCCTAGGTTGCCGAATGGCCAGAGATGGAGGATCATCAATACGCGCATTGGCTACCACCAGCTCCAGTCAGAGATCACTCACTGACTAGGTTCCAGAATGGCCAGAGATGGGGGATCAACAATGCACGGATCTGCTACCGTCACCTCGAGTTGGAGATCACTCACTGACTAGGTTCCCGAATGGCCAGAGATGAGAGATCATCAATACATGCATCGACTACCTCCCGCTCGAGTTGGAGATCACTCACTCTCTAGGTTCCCGAATGGCCAGACATGAGGGATCCTCAATACACACATCCGCTACCACCAGCTCGAGTTGGAGATCACTCACGACCTAGGTTCCCGAATGGCCAGAGATGAGGGATCATCAATACGCGCATCGCCTACTTCTGGCTCGCGTCGGAGATCACTCACGCTCTAGGTTCCCGAATGGCCAGAGATGAGTGATCATCGATACACGCATCGACTACCGCCAGCTCGAATTGGAGATCACTCACTGTCTAGCTTCCCGAATGGCCAGGGACGAGGGATTATTAATACACGTATCAGCTATCGCCAGCTCGAGTTGGGGATCACTCACCGACTAGGTTCTCGAATGGTCAGAGATGAGGGATCATCAGTACACACATCGCCTACCGCCAGCTCGAGTGGAGATCGCTTACTGTCTAGCGTCCCGAATTGCCAGAGATGAGAGATCAATGCAAGCATCGGCTACCGCCAGCTCGAGTTGGCGATCACTCACTGTCTAGCGTCCCAAATGGCCAGAGATGAGAGATCATCAATACACGCATCGGCTACCTCCGGCTCGAGTTGGAGATCACTCACTCTCTAGGTTCCCGAATGGCCAGAGATGAGTGATCATCAATACATGCACCGGCTGCCACCAGCTCGAGTTGGGGATCACTCACCGACTAGGTTCCCGGATGCCCAGAGATGAGGGATCATCAATACACGCATCGGCTACCGCCAGCTCGAGTCGGAGATCACTCACCACCTAGGTTCCCGAATGGCCAGAGGTGAGGAACCATCAATACACGCATCGACCTCAAGTTAGAGATCACTCACTTTGCTTGAGATGCTCCAGCTCTACGATCCAGAATCGGTGCAGATGCCGGCCCTAAATATAGACATCGACTGCTGCCAGCTCAACTCTCCAGTCACTCACGTTTAAGTTCATGTAGACACTCTACGTTCCACAATCGGCCAGACAACGAATCATAAGCATCAACATCGACTGCTGTCAGCTGAAGTTAGAGATCACTCACGGGCCCTTTCAACCTTCAACCCTACGTTCCAGAAGTAGTAGATGAGGGATCATGAGCATACGTATCAAGTGTTTCCAGCTGAAGCTATGACACCACTCACGTTCACCCTTCCCCTCCAACACTGCAGGTCAGAACCAGTAGAGATGAGTATCCGGAAATACGCACGTCGACCACTGCCAGCTCAAATCAGAGGTTACTCACATTCCATTTTCTTTCCTAACCCTGCATTCCATGATCGAAAAGGATGGAGTTATTTCTATATTTGTCGGCTGCTGTGAGCTGTTAATCAGAGATCACTCACCTTCAACTTCCTCCCCCAGCCCTATGTTCCGGAATCGGCGGAGACGGAGTTATTAATTCACGCATCGACTGCTGCGAGTTCAAGACACAGATTGCTCACGCTTTATTTCCACTACGTTCCAAAATTAGCGGAGACGAAGGGTCTTAAGTACACACGTCAACTGCTGCTAGCTCAAGTTGGTGGTCACGCACATTCTATTTCCAGCTTCAACCGTACTTTCCGGAATCGGCAGCCACGAGTGCTCGTAAGTAAACCCATCGACTTCTATCAACTCGAATCAGGAGTCACTCACAATCGGGTCCTGCTAGTAGTGTCCCCACCCTCCGGAACTCTGCACCTCGTTCTCCCAGTGACAGGGCTGCCATATATTTACCCGCATCTAAACGAAGCTCCTTATCGATTCCGTTGCTTTGAGAGAGACTGTGATCAGTTTACTATTCTGATGCTATCCAGAGTGTGATAGACCTAGCTATTCCATGCTCAGTTATCATGGCGAACTGATCCTTCGATGATCCGAACGCAAATATTACGTTTGACTTCGTTGGGGCGCCTACAGTTGGATATGTAACTGATGTTCGTATTCGAAAATAGCTATGCTAACCATTTGAGGTCCACAACGTGTCAAGTTGAATAGCTAGCATGATGAATAACGTTGATTGTGAAGGTATTAGCGACTTGTAAGGGAGAACTTTGGCAAAGGCATTGCTCACATGTTCTCTCAACCTTGGCGATATGCTCGCGCCATAACTCGGGTAATGAGAAATTTGTCGCCCCATCAGTGTACTCAATGAAGTACCAGGTGGGCGAATGTTGACTGAGTGCGACCCGCTAAAGATTCCCGCATGCCCGGGAGGAGAGTTTCATCATTACTCGAGGGTGTAGGCAAGGCGGCATTTATACTTACTCGGACTGGGCCAGACTTCAGGGCGGCCTCGATTTTGCCTGGCAGTGCAGAATGCCGGATCCCATCATCATCTCCGACCACGACCCAAGAACCGTTGCATCCAAAGGATGCACATCGTGTTGTATTCTTGCCTTCCTTGTTGCACATTATCGAGGGATGTGAGAAATGGGTTCTTTTTTGGGTGTCGACAACGTATACGTCGCTTGAACCAAACGCGATCCAGTTGATGTCTTCGTTAGAGACGTTGTAGATCTCCTCAACGCGTTTATCGCAACCAGTCGAACCTATATCCAGTGACTGCGTCCGCGAACCACTCCCGGTGGATCTATAATTTGGCATTTCCTTGTAGAAGCTAGTTCCACTTATACTGACTGAAAGGCTGCTCAGCCAACGGTGTTCCTTCTTGAGGTATGTGTCCAAGTTGCGTGGCATGCCTTGCCTGACTCGCCGGTTTGATGAGATACCGTTTTTTAACCAGACATGGACGCTTACCAATATGCGTTACGGCCATGGGCTACATAGAACGATTCTGGAGTATGTCCGAATGCGAATAGCATCTGTAAGATTAGCGTAGATATACGAGATCTGTAGGCGCGAGTTCACGATCGAGTGGGACCAGTAAGAGGTGTCACGGGAAGGGACAGAGTACGTTGGAAGAGCTTGACAGATTGCAAGTAATATATCGATGTCGCCATGCGTTGGCCAAGGTTAAGCTTCGCAGAATGCGGGGTTAGCCTCGTCCCATCGATAACCTTAGTTTCGAGTCTACGAGTCGAGGCCATCATGTGACTTCATCTGGCTCAATCTTGGGAATATGATCGAGGCGAGCCATTCCTACCCTCTATAGCGTCACCGCTGCATATAGTCGACCTCGAATCCGAAACGAGATGACCATGCCGCGACGTACTGGGGGAAATGTCGACTCGGACTGTCGTCACTCAACCAACGATATCTCCTCGTAGACGATGCACCGAATGTGGTTCTTTCGTTCTTTTCCCTTCATCTCCTATAAATAGCCACGAAGTGCGGTGTCATCGACTGCGAAATAAAAGCTTGTTAGTATCCTACCCATGTCGAGACCTACCTTCCTGAGAGTGGATTTAATTGGTTTGCTGAAGATCGTTTATTGTCTGTAGATGCAAATCGCAAGTTTCCTATCTACTGTACTTTTGGAGAGCTGTATAAGACAGGACCCCGGATAATACATATAGATGTCGCATCCGTTTGAAAAACCTCATGTCCGCGGATTTTTTCGCCGCTGCGCGGCAAATCCGTCCGCGAATCGACATAGACATCTCTGGGTATTACAAAAGCTGCTGACGTAATCCCAAAATTCGCTACATGTCCATCCTTGTGCCGCGTCAAGGATCCGGGAGGCGTTGTCCCAAAAGGTAAGGATCCAGAATGGGAGCCTTGACGATGCCGGTTGACCTGTGTATCGCGGATCTTGGAACGTCCGATAACCATCTAGCCAAGCTTGTCGGGCTTTGGGAAGTAGCCTGGGAAATCCATCCCTGGAGGGTATCGAACGTGTATCCACAATCTCGGGAGGTTTGTTAGGTTCGTCCTGAAAGAAGCAAGTCTTATGGAAATCGAAGCCGCCCGCACGTTTTGGCATCTGACTGCATTTCTCGATGAAAGCCTTGACTGTAAGGTTGAAGCAGGAAACCACCTGCAAGCGACCTGCAAGGGTATTGCAAACTCTTGTACACGTAGGTCATCTACATAGGTCTGAGCATTTCTGCATATATATCCCTGTCCTATCCACTTCTCTCGGATTTCACAATCGGATTTCACAATCGGGAGGTGGTGGTTGAAGATCAATCTCAATAGGTTTTTTACTGGTCATGAAGAGTGCAAGTAGGTTTGAATAGATTGCAAGAAAAAATTAGGATTCAAACCATGTACAGACCAGTGACACCGCCAACAATGGATAGCAAACTGCATTGGGACTCAGATTCAGTGTATAGATTTAGAACATGTAGAGTTCGCTTAGCCAGCACTATGGAGATAAGTTGGCCATGTCTCAGGAAATTCGTCCGCGTTTCGGCGGTGGCCCTTCGGGCCGCCAGCACTTCGTGTCCGCACCCAGCCTGAGGCATTTTAGGGGGCCAGGCCGATCCGTCCGCGGTTTGCATGTGACCTTCGGGCCCAAATTGACCAAAATCCGTCCGCACCGGGATGCGACCTCTATATGTATTATTCGGGGTCCTTATAAGACCTTGCCGACCAAAAATTCGAAGGACTGCGGATCGAAGAGGGACCACGTAGGAAACGAAAACATACATTTCTTGACGTCCTCCCCTCTTAACCACCCGACCGCAAAGTGGATGTCGACTCAGACCAGTAACGACCGCTATCAATCGCAAGAGGAGAGGTCAACAAAATCTCCTCGTAGACGATGCGCCACACCGAATGTGATTCTTTTATTCAACTTTTCGCAGGTAATACTTTCATCATCTCCCATAAACAGTTACGAAGTACAGTATCGTCAGCTACAAAATAGGAAGACTGTAAGAAGGGTTCTTATTCCATGTATGCGCTTACCGTCCTGAGAGTGGAAATGACCCGTTTGCTTACGATCATTCGGAAAGTCTGCAGATGTGGATCGCAAATTTCCTACCTACCATCCTTTCGAAGAGCTGCATAAGACCTTGGAGACCAAACCCCAATGAAGTTTTAACACACTCCTCGAGTTTTTCCCCTCCGACATCGTTTTAGAGGTCCGTTCCGTCTCTAGATCATCGTTTGGACAATAGTTGATATGGATGATTCATCAGATATTTGGCTAGCTTGAGCCTCTTGACCTTCTTCGTCTATCGCGAACAACAAAACGACTGAGGGCATTCCTTCAAGACGAAGTACGTTACTCGCCCGTCCTCTTGAAAGGTTATTTAATGCCGATCCTTTGAATGTCCTCAAGGGTCTGGAAAGTTTCCCGGGAACGCTATCCAGTACCAGTGCCGGACTATCCACCAGGAAGGTCCGAAGAGCGGCGGGCTCACCATTTGTTTGTCAAAAACTGCTGGGTGTGCAGAAGTATTTCATAGGTCAACCACCCTCTACTGATCGCACATATTATCAGTGGTGCAGTGCATCGGGAAGTGAAGTTGATTGGAATTTTTGGAAACAACGATGCGTCCGGTGTCACTTCAGCCAAAGGTCTGGAATATAAACTTGAGCATGTGTTCCTCAACATCTCACAGCTGTGATTTTCTTCACAATATCCACGGCACGGCCTACTTCATAGCACAATATAGGGAAGAGTTCCCTGGTATCGGTCCTGCTTTATCATGTATACCTTTTTGCAGAGGTAAGAGCGCCTTGATTTTTCTCATAGAAGAGGACTGACTGCTCTCATATTGATCAAAGCCATTGTCGAGAGCAAGTCGTTTAATTAATACCACAATGCTGAAGTGGAAAAACTAGTCGTCCCCTTGAAGAGATTTCAGGAGGTAGTAGATGATCGCAGACAAGGAGCTCGAGAAAGCCTCAAATCTTTCACTGATGATGGACCGAAGAATGTCAAAGATTTCTTAAGCGTTCAAAAGCTTGGATGGGATGGCAAAAGGAGGCGGATGCTATGGAAATGGCTCGCATTGAAGAGAGAAATCGCGCGCTGAGCAGCCTTCAGATCTGCCCCAAGGCTTGTAGTTGCTAACGTGATGATCTGAGCAGGTTTTCTACATATTTAACCCCCTGCATTACTCGCCACCGGACATATGTGAACTGATATGCAAGGCCAATGAATATCATTCCAGAGTTCGCGAAGGCAAGTGCAAATCGCATACAAGGTAGCACATGCTATGTCAAGCCTCGCTGGCTCTGTCCCGGCCCCATGATACGCTTACTGGGTGGTATATGGCTTCGCATGCATGTCGCTCAGTAGGAAAGGACATTGTAGACCACAGTTGACCCGCTCCGACGGTGAGCGTCATTGCCCGACATGTGTAATTATAGAAAGCATCAACGACGAAAGCGATGAATGATGGGGTCCATTGCGCTCCCGCGCTGCACGAATAGTCTCTCACAAAGAGTCCAACTCCACACCTTCTTCGAGACTGCAACTCAGGAGCATGCGCAGAGGAACGTATCAGTCATGATTCATGCTCGGGAAAATCTTCTCCTACAGGTTCTATAGACAAGGGCCAACTATAACGTCCGGTCGTGTCGACCCCCGGTACCGCTTATGCTACGCCAGAGCCGAGTCGGCCATCCTAAACTCTTCGAATCAGATGAGCCCAGGTTTCCACGAGTCATAACCCCTAGTTCTTCCATTTGGGTCTCAAGGTGTTTCGCTCTAGCCTCAGTTTCTCCGAGGGTTTTATGCTGTTCATCCTGACCCTCTTTCAGTGCCTCTAGTTTCCTGAGTATTTCGGTTTCGAGAGTCTGGAAAGCGCCTTCCGGTGCTTCCACCTGGATCGAAAAGGGTTTGGTAACTTTTTGAGTATACATACGGGTATGAATGCGGGTGAACGACGCACTTTTGACGCTTTTTCAGACTTTCTTTTGATGGTGCTGCGAGGTGCCACCATTTCGGTCTCATCCGGGGCGACCGACTGAATCAACAAACGACGTTAGCTGTGTTAACGACTATGAAACTAGTGGCATACCAAGGATGACGAGGATAGCTCGGATGGCTCGGGTTTCGATTGGTGTTCGATATCGTGGACTTCCTGTTGAATACCTTCCAGCTCCTGCTCGGCTTTCCCCAATCGAGTCTTGGTATCACGAAGTTGCAATGATAAAGGAATCTTAACGTGAACTTCCTTTCGAAGGTCTTGCAGCTCCTGCTCGGCTTTTGACCATCGAGTCCCGGAATCACGAAGCTGCGATGATAAAGCAGTAGTGGTCTGAACTTCCTGCTGAAGCTCCTGCTCAGCCTTCGCCAATCGAGTCTCGGTATCAAGAAGCTGCGACGATATAGTAGTAGTGGTCTGAACTTGACGTTGAAGGCCTTGAAGCTCCTGCTCAGCTGTCTCCAGTCGAGCATTGGTATCAATAAGCTGTGACGATAAAGCATACGTGGTCTGAGCTTGATGAAGGCCTTGCAGCACTCGCTCGGCTGTCGCCAATCGGGTCTTGGTATCGTTAAGTTGTGATGGTAAAGGCGTAGTGGTCTGGTGAAGGCCTTGCACCTCCTGCTCGGCTTTCACCAATCGAGTCTCGACATCACGAAGCTGCGACGGTAAGGCAGTAGTTGTCCGAGCTTGTTGTTGAAGGCTTTGCAGCTCCTGATCGGCTTTCGCCAATCGAGTCTTGGTATCGCGAAGCTGAGATGATAAATGAGTAGTGGTCTGCTGGAAGCCTTGTAACTCCTGCTCGGCTTTCGCCAGTCGAGTCTTGGTATCGCGAAGCTGCGGTAATAAAGGAGCAGTGGCTTGAATATGCTGTTGAAGCTGCTGTTCGGTCTTCCTCATTCGAGTATCGGTTTCACGAAGCTGCGATAATAAGAGAGTAATGGTAAGCAGCAAATCCTAGTCAGCACTAACTGACCTACCTTGTTGGCAGACGCGTTGAGATAAGATTCTATCTCAACGACTATTTCTTGGAGGGGTTGCCTAGTGGCTTTCGCGTCCATGAGAATCGTTGATAGCTTCGCCCTGTCCTGTTCGAGGTGACGTAGCCCATCCTCAGCTTCGAGAATCTTGTCTTGCAGCCCAGAGACCTTTGCTTGAAGTATCCCCGTCGCGAAACTTGTGTTAGAGGGCTGCGCTCAAAGAAATTCATGTCTGATCGCGTTTCATAAATCGAATTACGTACCTTAATGTATTGACCCGCTGGGTGCCACCAAATATGCTCCTCAGACTTGTCATCATGTCTGCGCTTGGTCTCGTATTCTGCCTCGTCAGAACTAGGTCTGAATAAGGCCCATACATATGAGAAAAAGATGTGTGAAATGGAAGTGAATAGGCGATGTATTAGGGTAAAGGGGTATCGGAAGATGATGTGCAAGAGACCATGAGACATCGCCAAGTTGATCACCCAGAGGGGTGAAAACGCTGCCGCAAGCTTCATGCCGTGAGATAGCCAAGTAAAATTCAAGAAGTACGGGATGGAGCGATACTAGGTAGATGCGAGAGGGATTCAGAATTGCGGTGAGGGGCAGGCATCAGACATCGGAGATTTTATTCGCCCCAAGAACGTCACGTGCCATGGTTGGGCCTCGTTGACCGAGGGGTATGATCTCGACCCGCTACTCCGGACGTGGCTGTGGGCGCCCCTTTCCGGCCAATCTAATTGCAGGGTGGTGGCCGAAGCAGGTAGAGTGGCACGCTCGCGTATGTGGCTGGTTGCCTAAACAAGTTCAGAGCACCGCTTCGCTACGCTCAAAAACCTTATCGTTCGAAGAATAATCCTACGTAGTTTATATTACGCATCGTTACCTCATTTGGTGAAAGCTGGGCCTTAACACGTTCAGTTCAGCTCGGAAGAAGTATTATACAGACCACAACTGGGAGCGGGTTGTGTAGGATTGGGTCCAAGATCAAGGTAAGGCTCTAACAGTTGTCAACAGTAGTTGTACAGGTTGGAAATTATCATTGTCCCAACGCATAGCCGGTCCCTAATTTCAACTGCATCAGAATGCAAAACAACTTAGTGACGTGGTCGCGAAGTCCTTGTTATCCTGACGGACGACACTGGCGATACATCGCTCCACTACATATGAACTCACAATCCTTGATATGATTCGGACTGGTGACGACCACTTTAGTAGTATCTTGCGCCTCGTTTCGAACGCACTATCCAACCAGCCAATATGGACTTTGACTATCCCTCCCGGCCCAAACACCCTCTCATGTCGAATGCTGCCTTCCTTTTGCCGCGTGTTTCAGTCCTTGTCCGTGTACGTCCTCTCATTTTACATCGGCATAGGAGGTATGTATTTTTACATCGGTCGCGATATTAGTCTTGATGTCTCCGTGCTGGATTGTTCCGTGTCCCGTCGAGAATCTAATTGTTCATGTGCGGGATGACCTTATCTGGGTGGTCTGGTCTCCAAGTCTATCACAGTGGCTTCGCCGAGGTCTAAGTCCTGGGTGCTTGCTCGCTTCATCATGCTCAGAAGAATCCAGTTCACCCATCAGGAAAACATGATTTCTCATTTGGCTCAAATTAGTTCAAATTGGCTCTGTCGCAAGCAGGATTGAGGCAGGTGACTCAGGGATATGGAGCGTGATGTATCCTACAGAAACACGGGCAATGGCCCTTCGACCAACCCATTCGTCCATGGCATGTATACCGATGTTTTCTGGTGCCGTATTCCTACCGTTCTACAATGGTCCGCTACCTCAGCTTGGATTATGTCGATATAATAGCCATATTGCCGACTGCTAGCATCCGTGAACGTAGCTTGGGGCAGTATAATCCGGTCAAGTGGACAAGAGCGCGATTTATTTTCTATCGCAATTAGCATTTTCAAAGATCACAATAGCCCTATTCCCATCGGCGTGGGCTTGCTTTCCGCTCGCGCTCTCGTTTCCGATCACCCGCGTGCTTATTCGGGCGTCTCTTGGGCATAGTTCTTCGTCATGTGGTGGCCGATGCCGTGACGTCCACGGCCAGCGTTGTCATCTGCTCTGTGATTTCTTCAAATAATAACAATTCACCAGCAGTGTGTCCTTGTGCTAAACATGGATTTGCAACGGGGAAAGCGGCATGTTGTCAAAGGCTTTCTCCTTCAGGTCATTATTGCCAATTACAACACACTCAACGTCATTGTGGGCGTTAATAACCTTTGAGGGTTTCTACACTTCTTCGAGGAACCGCATACATAACCTTCAAGACTATAACCCACTGCCTCATGGAGCTTGTGGCTTGAAAGGTCCACACGCATGTAGCCACGTACGCGATATTGAGATTGGACGACTACTACATGACTATCAATACATTATCTTTTCTGTTGGATGGTTTTGACGACACGGAGAAACTCTAAATGAATATCAATGGAGTCGAGCCTCATGCCTCCATTTTCGGAGTTTTCGACTTTGCTTATAGTCGAAGTATATCATAGGTTCAGGCATAAGTGACAGAATTCATGCGAATCTACTCGAGGGTCATCCAAATTATTGACCAACTGTTATGTGTAGGCCATGTTGTTCTCTGCAGGTCTCTTTGTCATGTCCGCTCCCTCGATGGCGGAACAAGGCGCTGAAGGTAAAAGAAAAAAACCTATACTGTGGCCTGTTCAACAGCGGGACGAAAGCAAACTCTACTGCTTGAACGTGGCCTGCGCATTGAAGACAAGAATAGTTCTGCTTGGCAATGTAACCAGTAATAGCTTTCGAGATCCAAAGATGTGGTCCACGATCGAGGCACCTCGTTCAGCACATGCCCAATAAAGGCTTAATTGGGTTAGAGCCATTCCGTTACGAAGTGGCGTCTTTAACCTTGTCACCTTCTCGCTTTCACTCCTCTGATGCGGGAGAGCAACATACATCACGACAAAAGTTCTATCGGACGTCGTATTGCCTTATCCAGCGTTAGCATATTGACTACTTGATGTTCTCTTATCTAATATATAAGGAGTTTAGTAAGAAAGGATATCGATATTTATAGTCTCCCACCTCACCCTGTGGCGTGATAAACATGCGGCTTATAAATTGCGGCCTTGAGACCCTGTTCATATTGCTTTCTGCGGCCATTTGGTATTCACCCATCTGGACATCCAAAGCTACTTCGTATGGCAAGCCTTCTTTCTCTAAATAGCAAGTTAACCCTGATGTTAGCCAAGTCCTCGTGGCAGGGACTTCGATCAACAGCCGGGGCCCCCGAGGCTCCTCGGCAAGCCATATACCTCCGTTCGTAGGCCGCTACAGCACCAAACGTGGCAGGCCTGAGGTAACCAGCTAAACGCCCTAAGTCACGATTGATTTTGTCAGAAGGCCTCTGCGATAAACGCTCCCCACTTTCCAGATGATGGCTTCGTACACCTATGAAATAAAATTGAAGCTCGACGATTTCAAGCCTCCGAAAGACGCTCATCAGAAGAAGATTGAATTTGGAAATATTCGAGACTTCTGGGTCAGTCACCGTTGTTTTCTATCGCTGCTATACTACGAAATTTTGACGCATTTGCTTGAGGTCTCAGAGTGTTTTGATGAAATGTTCGGCCTCTGCAAATATTTGCAGAGGTCGGCCAACGATAGTAGACAGAACAAAAAGACTGGCTGGTATTTGATCAGCATTATTTCTAAGACTGTCACACCTCTCATTTACCATCATGTCCTCTCATCACTAATCTTTCTAGATAGCGCATTATTTGTATGTTCTTCCTTCTCTACTTCATCTAATTCCCAGTCAGGCCACTCTGATAAGGCGACGTAATCAAACCTACATTCCATAATACCTAAAGCTAACGAACACCCTACGGAAACAACTCGGCTCCCGGCTTCCATCTCTGCCTCGCAACGCCGGTTGTCAGGCGGGGATAAGCTAAACTTGAGCCTACGGAAAGTCAACCATTGATGTCTAAGTATACCTGCCTAAGCCCCCAGCACATATCCACCCTAAGTTTTACTTGCTGTTGGATTATAAATAGCTTCTCGATTCAACGACTTGTGGCAGCTCCAGACCTACAAACCACTCCTCTCTCATCCCCTACTCAATATCGCTTTTAATTCGCTTTCCAATTCACCTCTGAGTGATTGATCGATCATAAACTCCGCAAATATAGCAGTAACATGTCGACTGCCACTGCTCCCGCCCCATATACCACCTTTTCCGACATCCCGTCAATCGTGAGAGATGAGAGCTTCATCAAGTATGGTATCCTCGCTATGTACTTCCAATTCCCCCCTCGCGTCATCGAACCCGTGAAGTACACAACTAAGGAGATCAAAGTCGACCTCTTCATCCATGGGATCGAAGATGGTCGTCTAATGCTCCGCTGCGAAGGCAAAATCAGGGGAGGCGGTAAGGATGCAGCGATCGACAAGGCGATTGCCGAGGCCGGTAAGTATATGAGCGAGACGGGCGTTAGGTTTGGGATCGTCGGAATTAGTCTGATGGCCGTGTTCGTTATGTTGAAAGGAAGTGGCTCGTGGGAGCTGAAGCTCCAGCCGGGGGGGGGGCATAAGCTTGCAAGTACGCATCCAGTCGTTCTCAACCCATTCCAACAGAAATCCGCTTAGTTGAGATCACAGTATACGAGGTCTCTGATGGAGTTGGGCTGAGGTCTACATACCGAATAAGAACACTTTCGAGTTGGATTCCAAATAGGGTAAGGCCGGTTGAACATTGGCACACCCTCGATTGGAGAACACGTCAAGGTAACATGTTTTCAAAACAATATTTCAAGTGGGATTAGAAGCGTCAATGCATTGTATGATCAGTGGACAGGTTGGTAGGGATTACGTTTTGCAAGTGGTCTCAGCCCGTGACCCAGGATCGGTTGACACACGGCGTCGTAAGTACCGAGTTATATACACCAATTAAAGGCCAAATGGGATTTACCACCCATTTATCATGGTTCACGATCCAGCCACTTGGTGTTGGCGTTCCGAGGACATGCAATCGATAGCCTCCATGGGATACAAGTTCACTACAAGTCGGGGTGCCTCCAGGAATAGGCCTGTCGCATAATCGATATATGCAGGGAGACCGATTCGTCCAATCAACATCCAAGGAACCTTAAAGGACGGGGATAGATTTCATAAGCCACCGGCATGCTGGTGCTCTTAAACGTGTTCACCTGTCCTTCCAGGACCTGACCAGCCGCGGCTTGTACGCATAAATCAAACGCAAGGCTTCAACCCCTCTTGACTCCTGAGCACGCGGTCTTATTCGGACCTCATCTTCTCCGGGCTATATAATCTAGCTGTATATGTTTGAACAACTTGTGCTTTACCCCCTACACGCCTATCAACAGCACCTCCTAACAAGTCACACCCATTGGTCGTCCTATGTCCTCCGATGCTACATCGTCTGAAAAGGTCTCTCAGATGCCGATATCAAACCTCAACCAATCTCCAATCTCGGAACCCCACTCGGAAGCATATCAGCGGAGAGGGGTGAATCACCCTCTCGCTGCGATCAGTCCCAGTTAGTGTATCGCTTCGATAATGTGTCACGTTATACACTCTCTCATCGCCAGGGGCTTGCGCTTGGATCCTCTCCAGCGGTAGCACCTTTCATCTGGATATTTCTATTTGCTAGCATCGGGGTAGCCTCGGATAAGAGGTTGAAAGAACTATTATCCAACGACAACGAAACCGAATGGAAAGACTTCCGCAACGCCATTGTTACCCGGGTCAACAACATAAACATTATTGCCTCGCTTTTCATCGCGTACGCGCCAATGCTACACCTTAAGAAGTGAATGCTGGCTGATTACATTCCCTTGTAGCGGAGCAGCAGTGTTCATGTCGACGGTATCGCCGGACAAGGACATACTTGACTGGGGAAACCGAGTTTCCTTCTACGCTTTCGGGTGTACCATTGGCGTGGCGATGCTAGCGATTTATATCGGATGCCTTATCTCCTACATCTTTATGGACCTCAGGACGAAAAATCTTCGTGTAAGTCAAGATACACATTTTAAGCCGTGGATGCCCAGATAGTAACTCATATTGTCGTGCTCTCTGACCCCGGGCTCACAATTTGGCTTTCAGAGTGGGAATTCATTGTGGGAGAAGATGGCAGTGATCCTCTTCTTTCTCTGGACGCATACGGTTCTCCTCTTTATGGCTCTAGCTCTGGTTATCATCGCGGCCTTTGCAGCCATTTGGAATGGGACCAGTGTATTGCTGCGAATAGGCGTCACATGTTTTGCATTTGCGACAGTTTTTCACTTTGCTCTTCTGATTTTTCTCATTTTCAAGATGGGTAATGAATAATCCATGAGAGGACAGGGAAGGGGTCTTCGATATCTGGCGAATGTTAATACCCAAGTCAATTATTCATGTTGCTATGCATTAACAGCTTTACTCAATTTTATGCATGGTTTCGCAATGGAGCATATTACCTTTCTTCTTCACAATGATCAGTTGGTATAATACCACGTGACCGTAGCTCACCGAACGGAGAATGTTCTGACGTTGAGGGAACCATGCTCACTCAAATCAGTTGGTTTTGGTTCCCACATGCAACCAGGTTGTCGACACAAGCAACTCTTGCGCTAGGAAACGCCTGCTTGTCCTGGCATTGGCGGACATCAACTGAGCCGCTAATGGGCGGCTAATGCTGAGAGCGTTGATTGCGACGTACCTGCTTGGCAGTAGGGTTTTCGGCGGTCATCTACACATGCCGTAGCTTATCAGGTAATTTTGTTATTCGGGAATCCACGATTGATGCCTAAGTATACCACCTAAGCGTTAAGCACATATCACAAATATCAATTGCTTTTTGATTATAAATAGCATCTCGATTCAACGACTTTGCTAGCGCACTGGTGGATGCTGAAGCGGAAGGCAGAACGGAGAGAGATGATGGAGATGAGGAATTAGAGAGGGCGAAGGCCGCGGAGGCGTTGGAGGATCCAAAGAAAGGGCTGGGCTGGGCTGGCTTGGTTAACAATCCGGGACTGGACACAGCCGCCTCAGCTACCTCAAATAAACCATTGTTATATAGACAAGTCGAGATCACAAGTCGAACTCGAGCTTGTTACCGAATGTGTAAAAAGACCGCGCCCGCCTACGGGATACCCAGCACATCGGATTTAGTGCTCCAATACCAGTTTCAATTTATTTTGTGTCATAGATAATCAAGTATGCTGGCCTGATTGCATCATCGTCATAGACAACCGTCTCGTCGTAGTTGAGCTGGCTCCCAGGGAGCCCGCAGACCTGAAAAACGATTGGGTCAATCAAATTTTGAACCGGGTGATCAGCGGTGTTGGGATGCTTACAGAGTTGTAACCCAACGGCGGCGCTTTTCGCCCCGTATCGGCAACGTCTGTGCAGTACATCTTTCCAACTGCGACCCTACCGAGCACCATCGCATTGTGATTCGATTTCACACCATTATGAGAGTATGTAGCCGCCCTGTGTTCGTAGCTTACGTCAGTGACGCAAATACAAATAGCAACCATGAGAGGGAGAGGGAATTACTGACTTGGAGGATGTTGCGGAGGAGTAGATTCCAGACCCAAACCTACGGAAATAAATGTAAGGGGAAGATATTGATCCATGCGAAGTACTCACATCCCAGTACCGAGCGCGTATCGAACACTGAAGCTGGTCCGAAGGATCTGGCACAAGGAACAGTCGGCGTCATAGCATATGAAAGCATCCTCTCCTGGGTCTCCAATACGACACTTTCGTGACGTGCCGTGAAACAATTGTTGCTCATTCCCAACACGGGAGCTGTGCTCACTGAATTAGTCTATGGCCACGAGGCGTTCATGACGGGTTCGACTGACAGGTAAGACTTGTATCGCTTATGAAGATCCGGATCATATCGAACTTTGTACACGAGTCGTACGCTTGGCCGCGAGACATTGGTGTGCCTCCATGAAGTTGCGAACTGAAAACAAACTACAGGAGAAGCGCAAATTCAGCGATGCCGGCTATCACGGTTGTTTCAAAGGGGGACTGACCACTGGAGAACTCGTGATCTGTTTCCTCCAGTCGTTTTAAAGTCACGCTTGAGACGGGTGTGGGCTTCGGCACTACAAAGTTCTATGAAGTCACGGAACCGCTTTGAGCCATGGTATATCTACTCACGATTGCCTTCCGTCCGGCGGACAGCGTCATGCCAGGATGCTGGAAGTGACCAGTCACTGGTACCATCCATGTATTCGATATAGAAATGCCCATCGTCGATTAAGCTCAATTGAATGTTCTGGGGCGATAGTCAGGTACAGAAAATACACACTGTGAATCACTGCAACTTACACGGATTCCTTGCTGTAGCATGGCCTTTCGTACCTTTGCCGTGAGGCCGTGACTACGAATGACGCCATCATCTTCCACGACAACCCAGGAGCCCCCGTAACCAAAGGAGGCACAGCGCAGCGGTACTTGGTTCCCTCCTTTGTACGTCTGGAGGATGATCGAGGAGCGAGAGGAGTAAAGCTTCTCAGGTGTATCACATATGTAGTAGCCATGCGGTCCAAATGCCACCCAATTGATTGGGGTGTCGGCTTTCCAAACTTTCCAGACCTCGGGATATGCGATCTCGGTAGCGTGCGGTACTAATCAACGGGAATGAGATATTAATGTGCCTACCGGCTGCTGTCAGCTTAAGTCGGGGGTTACCCACCGAAAGATTCTCCGGCGCCTTTCCAAAAATACGCGCCTCCTTCGCCCATTGACACAGACGACACAGTCCCAGGTTTCTTAAGCCGTGAGGCAAGACTTTCATTGACTCCTCGCCTTTGAATGAGATGATAGTCAGTCAATTATTTTGGTGCTCTTTGAAGTGCGTGATACCAGGACGCTTCAGCCCCTTTCGAGATGCAGTACAGATCTTTAACAGGTCCGAAAGCAAACAATACGTTCTGTTTTGTCGAAGATCCTATAATCATGTGGATTAGTGGACGTGGTGCGCATTGGAAAAATGGCTGTACGAACCACTTGAAGTAGGCGGGTTGTCCAGCTGCACGGCTAGCAAGACAGATTCAAATTGGTGATCTATGATCGAACACCGTAAACCACGGAAGGTGCATTTCTCACACATTCTTTCAATCCTGGTAATATCGGGGTGCCATGATACGGGTAATGAGAAATTTGTCGTTCCATCAGTATGCTCAATGAAGTACGAGCCAACCGAATGTTGACTGAGTGCTACCCTCTAAGGATTCCGAGAGAGAAATTTTAGTTACTGAACAGGGATTCATGGAGAAACATAATCTTACCCGGACTGGGCTGGCCTTCAGCGCAACCGCGATGCTATTTGACAGGCCATGAGACCGGACTTCGCCATCATCTTCGACGACAACCCAAGATCCATCGTATCCAAACGATGCGCATCGAAGTGGAACCCGGGTACCTTTCTCCTTGTAGTTGCGCACCATTGAGGTATTTGAAGTATAAATGTATTTGGGAGTATCGATAACATATGCGCCATCTGGGCCAAACGCGACCCAGTTAATAACTTCATCGGAGTCGTAGATCTCCTTGAGGCGCCGATATGCGATCGAAGAAGCAGATGATACTGGACACTAATCGGGTGAGCATATGTGGTAGCACTGTGCTTGAGCTACGCACCACAATAGCTTCCACCAGACTCATTGCTTGGCATTTCCTTGTAGAACCAAGCCCCGCTTTCGCCAACCGAGAGACTGCGTAGCCAAGGGCGCTTGTTATTTAGGTATGTCTCCAAGGAGTCTGGCAAGCCTTTCCTGGTTCGCCGGTTTCATGAGGAAAAAGCATCATACCATTGGTATATATGAGCGCTTACCAATACACATCACGTCCATGGGATATATAAAATGATCCTGAACTGGATCCGAATGCGAAAAGCATTGTCGTAGATCTGGACTGTGCTTTAGCGCCTAGTCTACTACGGAACGAACTGACCTTGCAGTAATAGGGTCTTTTGGGCACAGATTACTGCGTAGAAGATTAACCAGTTGGTTAGGAAGTAAGATGGGTGGGACGAGTAACAGTAGAACCAAGGACTGAGTAACTTGGGAATAGAACTCTCGCAGCATGCACTGCACTGTGCCTGCCCCCCGAATTTCAATCCCCGGCGCTTAATTAATCCAACACGCGAATTAATGTTAGATGTAACGGATATATATTTGGGATCATGCCAGCTGTGTTATTCAATTGAAAAACGCGTTTTTAATACAGTGGTGGCGGGATCGGAGGGGAAACGGTCATCCGTCAATGCATGTAACCCTTTTTTTTCGGCGTATACCACGGCGGTAGCTGAAGGCTTTTAACAACCTTCCAACGATTCCTCTTCCTTCTCAGAGTTTTCACCCAGCGAGAATTCGCAAACGGTTTCCAGTCAAGAAACCTCGGACCCTGAAACGGCGAGGGAACCACGCGGGAAATGAAATGTGTACAACCTAGAAAACGAATACCCATACTTCTCTTCACGCCTCTCTTAGCCACTAGACGGGGTAAAATGTCGACTCAGACCGGTAACGATCACCATCACTCGCAAGAGGAGAAACCCACAAAATATCCTCGTAGGCGATGCGCCACACCGAATATGGTTTTTTCATTCGACTTTTCGCAAGTAATGCTTTCATCATCTCCCATAAACAGCCACGAAGTACGGTATCGTCAACTACGAGATAAGAAACTTGTAAGAAAGGTTCTCATCCCATGTAAGAGCCTACCGTCTTAGGAGTGGACGTGATCAGTTTGCTCATGATCATTTGGACGTCTGCAGATGCGGGTCGCAAGTCTACTACCTATCGTCCTTTCGAAGAGCTGCATACGACCTTGGAGACCAAACCCCAAGGAAGTTTTAAAACCTTTTTTGAGTTTTTCCCTTCCGACATCATTTTAGAGGTGCGTTCTGTCTCTTCGATTATCGCTTGGATGATAGTTGACATGAATGGTCCATCAGATATTTGGCTGGCTTGAGCCTCTCGACCTTCTTCATCTATCCCGCACAACAAAACGCCTGAGGGCATTCCTTCAAGACGAAGTACGCTATTCACGTGTCCTTTTGAAAGGTTGTCTAATGCCGGTCCTTTAGATGTCCTCAAGGGTCTGGAAAATTTCCCGGAAACGCTATGCAGTACCAGTGCCGTACTGTCCACCAGGAATGTCCGAAGAGCGGTGGGCTCACCTTTTGTTTGTCAAAGACTGTTGCGTGTGTAGAAGTATCCCATAGGTCAACCAGACTCTACTGACCGCACATGTTATCAGTGGTGCGGTGCACCGGAAAGTGAAGTCGATTGGAATTTTTTGATACGACGATGCGTCCAGTGTCACTTCAGCCGAAGGTCTGGAATATATGCTTGAGCATGTGTTCCTCAACATCTCACAGCTGTAATTTTCTTGGTCACAATAGCCACGGTACGGTCTACTTCATAGCACGATTTAGGGAAGAGCTCCCTGGCATCGGTCCTGCTTTATCATACATACCGTTTTGTAGAGGTGAGACTGGATTAATTTTTTCCCATAGAAGCAGACTGACAGTCCTCATATCGATCGAAGTAATCGTCGAGGGCAAGTCATTTAAGTACTACGACGATGCTGAAGTGGAAAAATTGGTTGTCTCCTTGAAGAGGTACCAAGAGGCTGTCGATGATGGCAGACAGGGAGCTCGGGAAAACCTCAAATCCTTCATCGATGATAGATTGAAGAATGTAAAGGATTGTCTTAAGCGTTCAAAAGCTTGGATGGGATGGCAAAAGGAGGCGGATGCCATGGAGGTGGCTCGGATTGAAGAGAGAAACCGCGCGTTGAGTAGTTTCCAGATCTCCCTCGAGGCTTGTAGCTGCTGACGTGCTGATCTGAACAGGTTTTCTACATATCTAACTCCCCTGCATTACTCGCGACCGGACATATGCGAAGTGATATGCAAGGCCAATGAATATCATTCCAGAGTTCCGTTAACCACGTTTGGTACGTTGAGCAAAATTTCCCGTCCGCGTATCACGGAATACCGCTAACGCATTCTATCTTCTAGCGTGGCGGGCGATGAGACTGCAAGTCGAGACGAAGGTGCATCATGCTTGGTCAAAGCGGATGCTCCAGCTCACCCAGACGTTATGCCAAACTTATCAAGATCTTACACTGTTACCCCGGACGCGACTAACACCAGGACTCTCGACGCTGAGCGGATGGAGGATGTTCACAAAGGCGGTGGAGAAGAACTGGAACGCGAAGCTACAAGCCTCGCAGTGCTGTACGGCGACTCCTTCTGCGCCGCTTACCTTTGAGGCTCTCCTCAAGGAGTGGAACCGATCCCGACGCCGGGACTTTTATCTCAAGATGGTGAAAGGCGGCGCTTGGCATTTGGCAGAGACTGTATACACGACGGAGTTGAAGAGGTACCTCTCGCTGGCCACCAGCTTTCTGGTCTGCCGTGCAAAGTGCACCGACGATCCTATTCCCATTCGTACTTTTGATGAGTCATTCGGCCAACACTTCTGTTCCTCCGGGGTGAAGTCATACTGGGACTTCGACGCGCTCATGTTCGACAGAGCCGCGAGTGAAGCCATCGCCACGTGTGTCGAAGCAGCAGGACTGGACCCGTCCACTACGACTTGGCGAGAAATGGACGAACTGGATGCGCGATTTTGTTGCATCAACTGTTCGGCTGGCGTCTATGCCCGCAGCTGGAGGAGCTGCGTACGTCATTGCGCTATATTAAGATATCTGTTCCTAATAGCCTTTTTAATGACTCGTTTAGGCCCTACACCCGAGGACTCATCCTTCTTTCAAGTTTCAGGGTTGGGCCAGGCTTTCTGACGAACGTGCAGCAATCGTTATTAGATCCGAGGCGTCCGAGGATCAACCTCCTCGCCTTGTTCTCAGTGGTGATCCAAACTGGCATGAGCTTCTGACTAGCCACCAGATTAATACACATATCAGATGGATGTACGTACTAATACACGTAGCACGTATTGATCCAGAGTCACTGATACTCCATCACGACCCAGGTATGATCGGCCCGTGACGGCGGACGATATGTGTTGGGATCCACGTGTCCCTCCGCCTGCCATCCCTTTGGGCCATCGAGCAGTGAAGCTGCACATCGCCTCAGCCCTCCCAAAACGGAAATCTTGGAACCCTTTCCGCGAGAAATGTTCACTTTGTTATAATTCCGAGTATTTCGGTGCCCGCGAGCTACGGGAGCACATAACGGAATGGTAAGTCTCTTGGGAAGATTCCTCGCTCGCGCTTTTTTTTTTTTTTTCTAACGAAAAATCCCTATTCCAGCCACACCGTTTATGATGACAAGTACATGGGCGGGAAATATCGTATTTCTTATAAAGTGCTGCGGCATTGCCCAGATCCTTCATAATGAAAGACAGCACAGGCTGTATAACGGATTCGGGCACGTGTATGGTGTCCGAGAGATAAAGGAATCTCATGGCCGGATCAATAACGAAATCCAAATTTCGATTGAGGTCTGACATTGAGTATTTTTATTATTATGAAAATGATTGGTCCTGTAAGCCCCATGCATAGCAGCCCCCGATCTACACGCTGCTCTCAAATACGGCGAGTGATTCCTACCCCTCTGCCCATTCTCGTTGAAGAAAACATGACCCGTACTATAGTGACGCTAACATACAAAGGCTTAAGAGTTTAACGTCACGGGATTAGAAACTCCAAATGATTCAGCCGACGACTATTTCAATAAGAAACGAAGCATAGGTCATGCACTCATCCCAAGGGGGAGAGTCGCAGAGGCGATGCGTTTAGCAGGGAAGTAGACCGAGTCAAGGAGATGTGTACAGTCAGTGAAACGCTGACGAGAATAGAACAGCGGGTGAGGTAAATGGCGATTGGATACAGGGGATATGCGCAGTACATCATGTTAAAGGCGCTCTAAAACGAGTTTCTGAAGGTATTCAGGCAGTTCAAGGTCACTCTCGGGCAGCGTTATGGTGATACAAATGACCTACCACAGTTTCCGAGTCGTACCAAGGTTCTCTCCAAGCATCAGAAAGGAGCCATAACTGGGTTTCAGCTCCCGCCCCAAAATACTGGGACTGTGTATTCATTAAGCAAAATACATCGACTCAATGATCGATAGCAGCCTAGTACTCACGTGAACCGCGTTTGAGGTGAACACTCTCGGTGTTAAGTCTACGGAAACACTGGCTGAGACCAAGCGGTCGCACCAAGTATGACCCGACAGTTACTTACAAATATTTGATGCAGGCCAGTACACTCGAAGCTCGTCGTCTGGCGAGTTGAGATGGTGAATAGACCAGATAAGTACAGCCCCGGGTGGCGCTGTAGCCTTGATATCTGTATTAGCCTGGGCATCTATGGCGTCCAGATGGTATACAATTCTATTAGAGCCGTCGCGCGGTGGGATTACAGATTCAGGTCATATTCTGACCAGCGTTGCAGGCCCTAAAGTGCCACAATCCCGGAGTGACCGCCATCATCCTCCCGATACCCGGCATAATGCCAAGATACAGATAATCGGGCCATTCTGAAGCCTGCAAGTGCAATGTTTAATTATCGACTTAGCGGCTGGACTCGGAAAAGGCTGACCTCCATTTTGAGATGAATTTGGGGGCTTGATTCAGGCTGGCGTAACGGGGCTTCTAGAACAAGGGCGCCAGCTGCGGATGTCACTATTTGAGACGTAGATCCGGGATCTGCTGTGCTAAAACGGGGTGGACCAAGGTGCCCTATAAATGCGCCGTTCAATCTCAAGACTTTGACACGATAACGACTATAATAACAAGATTTTTGATTAAGCATCCAGAAAGCTTTCAAATGTGATCGCAAAAAGGGTTTAAAAATAAAACTGGAGTACTCACGCATTTGTAACAGGAGGGACATGATCCTCGTGCTCGAGGACCATTTTCTACCAAGATACACAGAGGTTACATCCAGGTTTACGGGATCGAGGGGGCAGGGTAGGATAGTCAGCATACCACTGTTTGTTGATTGGGCCCTACAGTTCCAGTGGCCAGATTACGCATCCACGCGCTGGGAGCCTGTCAAATTGCGGCGTAGGCGCCTGGCTAACCAGAGCAACTTGATGATACTCACTGTTCCACCTACACTTGCAATCGCTGTCAAAGATTCTGAAGCTGAAGGCGTGTCAGCAAATCCTAGGAAGTCAAAGCGTATGTGGTAACGCAAGTCCGCTATCTATACCCACGTTCATTCGGCCAAATAGCCCGAATTTCTGGTTCTGGCGCGCTCGTAATTGACCAGATCGACGTCAGTGCCGTGATTCTGCCATCGGAAGCAAGCTCCGATCCTAAAACGAGTCTGAACAAATCAGCCATCGTGTATTAATGAGTATCGGAAGATACCTGCCCGACGTTAGGGCCCTGAATGACCACCACTCCTGGCCCGATTCCTCGACACGCTCTGCACCAAAGAATAAATCATTGCCAGGAGGCTCAGGATATGACTAGATTCATACCGACAGATTGTCATATAACTTATCTGTTATCATGAATTGACATGCGCACCATCGACTTCAGTTCATTAAGATGGCTGGGGTTCACCGGCACCGCCAAAACAAGGGCCTCGGCGGGTGATGCCACAATCCGGATGCCCCTGCTGTTCGGGGCATGGTTATCAGGGGGACCAAAAAACCCAACAAGTTGCCCGCTCGGTGCAACTAATTTAACACGGTACTTGTTGTAGAGATCGGACATAGTTTCGGTGAGCCCCCTGGGGATGATCCAATAATGATCAGTTTGCACTACAGAGATATCAGAGACCTAGTTGCGTGTAGCAAGGTGATCAAATCCAATAATCGGTGGGACGTTTGTAAGGCTCTGGTATCGAAGGACGGAGACTAAGTACGATGTCTCACGGCGGTATTAGTTGCGATTGTTTGGCCTCCCGAAAGTCTCCATTGACGGTATCCCGGGTGTGATGCGCTTGAGGGCAGTATCTGAGCGGAGGTAATTTGTTATGACATCATCTGAGAGAATACGTTCTCAGGCCAAGGTACCCAAAGCCTCACACTGGAGTTTTGAAGTGTTGCACAACCTCTAAGCCCTATAACCATATCGACCCATCAACACCGGTGTTAAGTACTAGAATGTAAACAAATACATCGAAGCTGAGCACTAGCTACGTAAAGATCCCGAGTGAAGCTTGCTGCCTCGCTTACTCTGTTCGTCGTTACCAGTGAGTGATAAGGCAGCCATTATACGCGTTACGCAGGCTTAAATAGCGGCGTAGAAAAGGACAAGAAGGTCAATTTCCAGAGGTAGAATTCAACGGTCATCGGATTCGGGCCCGGTTCGTCGCACCCTTTATCTTGCCAAAGCCTCACACTACAGGGTCCTTGACGATATACGAGATCGGTTTATACGCTGTCGTAAGTAATTAAATATACTGGTATGATTGCCTCATCGGTATAAACAACCGTCGCGTCGCAGCTGAGCTGGCTCCCAACAAGCCCGCAGACCTTGTAAAGAATATTTAAATGAAGTATCGGCGAGGTTAGAATGACCTGGTCTGCTTACCGAGTCATAACCCGATGGAGGTGCATTGCGTTCCGTGTCGGATACGTCCGTATAGTATACCTTCCCAACTGCGACTCTGTTAAGCAGCATCACATCGTACTGGGGCTGAACGCCGTTGCGGGGGTCCGTGCTCCCCCTTTACTCATAGGTTCCTTCGACCGTGGAGTACGGTGGTGGGAGGTGAGGGGTTACGCACTTCGATGATGTTGTCGAAGAGTAGATGCCCGACCCAAACCTTATGAAGAGGCAAGATGTAGGAGGGAACAAATTGATTTGCACCAAAATACTCAGTTCCCAGTGGTAAGCGCATCTTTAGTGCTGAAGTTGGTCCGAAGGATCTCGCACAGGCGGCAATCCTCTTGATAACAAAGAGTAGTGTCCTCTCCGTGGTCTCCGATTCGACACTTCCGGGGAGTGTCGTGGAACAACTGTTGCTCGTTCTCGACCCGAGAGCTGTATTCACCCACTTAGTATGCAGCCATAACACGTTCGTAGCAAACTCCACCTACAGGTACATCATGTATTGCGTGTAAAGGTCCCGGTAGTATTGGATCTTGTGGATGGATCGTACGCTCGGCCGCAATATCGTGGTTTGCCTCCACGAAGTAACGAATTGAGAATGCACTACGCGAGGTGGGCTAGTTAAGCGGTGTTATCGAATTTCAGATACTACCAGAAGCACTTACCCCTAGCATACTCGTATTCCGCTTCGCCGAGCTTTTCCAGACTCATACTTAAGACGGGTGTAAGCTTCGGTGCTGTAAAAATCTGTGAAATGACCGATCGCACGAGCAAGGGCACGCTATATTTACTCACTATGGCACTTCATTCGTTGGATAGCATCATGCCAAGATGACGGAAGCGACCGGTCGCTGGACCCATCCATGTATTCAACATAAAAATGGTCCTCGTGAAGCCGACTGAGTTGAATATTCTGAAGTAATTGTCAATTGTACGTAGTACACTTTGGGGATTTTTGCAGCTCACGCGAATCTCTTGTTGAAACATTGCCTTCCGTACTTTCGCTGACAGCCCGCGACTGCGAATGACGCCATCGTCTTCGACGACGATACAAGAGCCCCCATAACCAAAGGAGGCACAGCGCAACGGTACTTGTTTTCCTCCTGCGTACTTCCGAAGGAGATAATCGGAGCGAGAAGCATAGATACCGTCGCGTGTATCACATACGTAGTAGCCGTGTGGTCCTAAAGCCAGCCAATTGATAGGCACGTCGTCCTTCCAAAGCTTCCAAACGTCAGGATACGCTATTTTCGTGGCAGGCGACACTTCGATTTTGCGGCATTGGCAGAGGTGAGGGATCATAAACACGCAGGTCGACCACTGCTAGTTGAGATTGGGAGCTACCGACCGTAATATTTCCCGACTCCTTTGCAGAAATTCGCACCTCCTTCCCCCATTGACACAGATAAAATATCCCCCTGTTTCCTAAGGTGAGAAGTAAGATCTTCATCGACTCCTCGCCTTTGAGGTGAGTATCAGTTCAATGCTCTAATATTATTTGGAGTGACTATACCAAATTGTTTCAGCCCCTTTCGAGATGCAGTACATATCCTTGGTCGGTCCGAAAGCGAACAGAGTTTTTGTCACCGTCGTAGAGCCTAGGTTCTAGTACATTAGTAACCGTGGTACGCATTGGGAGGTTGGCTGTACGGACCGCCTGAGGTCAGTGGCTTGTCAAGCTGCAAGGCTAGCGAAGTTGTTAGGGAGCAATGAGTGAATACTGCAGCGAAAGAATTCCCCACATATTCTTTCGATCCTAATAACGTCGGGGTGCCATGATACGGGCAACGTCCAGGTGGTAGTCCCATTGGTATATTCGACAAAGTACGCAGTAGCTGAATGTGGACTGAGGGAGACCTTCTAACAATCCCGAAGGGAAAATATTAGTTATCATACATCACGTTGGAATGAACTATTCTTCTTACCCGGACAGGGCTTGACTTCAGCGCAGCCGCGATGCTGTCTGATAGCCCATGAGACCGAACTTCTCCATCATCTTCGACGACAGCCCAAGATCCATCATATCCGAACGATGCAGACCGAAGCGGAACTCGAGTATTGCTGCCCTCGTAATTGCGCACCATTGATTTACTTGAGGCGTAGACTGTTTTGGTGGTTTCGACAACATATGCGCCATCTGGACCAAACGCAACCCAGTTGATGGCTTCATCAGAATCATAGATCTCCCTGACACGCCGGTAAGCGACAGAGGAAGCAGACGCGACTGTGGTCGTAAAGCAGGTGAGCATATGCTACGGCGCTGTGCATGGAGTACCTACCCAAATAGCTTCCACTAGACTCATTAGTTGCCATTTCTTTGTAGAACCAAGCCCCATTTTCACCAATTGAAATACTGCGTAGCCAACGGTGTTCTTTATTGAGGTATGTGACCAAGGAGTCGGGCAAGCCTTTCCTGGTCCACCAGTTAATCAGCGACTCTGTTCAATCGTCGGCAATTATGAGCGCCTACCAATATGCACCGCGTCCATGGGCTATATAGAATGATTCTGAAGTGGATCCGAATACGAATAGCATTTATAGGATCTGGACTATGCCTAGCCTTCAAGCACCGAAATCCGTTAATGGGAGTGAGAAAGTTGATAGGAAGGAGTGGGTTACTGTAAGCGGTCATTGATAGCCGACGAACCAGTGTATCTCCACCGCGCCCGCGCGAAGGGCGAGCCGTTGTCATAGCTCCCAGGGGCTATGTACATGGAGGCAACTTACTTCTCTCAGTCCGGGCTAAATGATTTTAGCGCGCTCTCCAATCCCATCTGTGTGATAACGATTACCTGGGCGAGAAAAATATTGATCATATATGCCTCGAACGTGAAGCACATTCGAGCGCGCGCGAGACTTGAGCGAATCGGAAAGCATTCAAACTTCAGTAGAATGCAACCTCCTACTTTGACAATCACTTTCAAGAAGGCTTAGGCGTAAATAGATAACGTGCATATCACATTAACATTACAGTCCCTCGAAAAATGATAAATCAGATGCAGAGAGCTTGCCTTTCCCGTCAGTCGATTGTGAGGACGATGCTAGTAGGGTCGGTTTGAGAGGGGGGCCTGAGCTGGCTAAGGGGACCATTCGACTATTTGGTAATAATGGTGACGCTGTTGATGACAATGATTGGCGCGTGGATGAGGGGGGCGGTGGGAAAGAAAGCTGGCGATCTAGTAGGTGCGATGAGCCTATTTGCGGACCGTCGAATGCCGAAGCTTGAAAAGGTCCAGATATGGGAGGAGGAGAGAGAAGGACGGTCGGCGGCGCCGTATCGTTAAACTTGCTGGAAGACACGTCCCATAGATCAAGACTTTGTTCCCTATTTTGATTTTGCGCACCATTTAACCGGGCGTTTTGTGGCGGAGGAGCAAGCGCAGGAGGAAGGACGCCAGGAGATAGGGGCCTCGGCCATCGGTCGCTCTGAGTTTTCGCGACCTTATTCATCAATGGTGATAGGGATCGTCTTGCAGGGGGGAGAGCCTTGTCGAACGGGTTTGGCGTGTCCGGTGCGGTGATACGAGGAGATCGTAGTGGGTTGCTGGACGAGCTTCCACCCGTTGGCTGAGGCCATGCGCTGAGCAGCTGACTATCTGGTACGACGGACATGAAGTCACCAAACCCATCGTCATCTGAGGCACCATTAAATTTAAAGGCGTCGGCTACGTTGGGGCCGGGACTCGTTATAATTGGTGATAGCGTAGGTTTGGGAGTAGATGGCGTTGACGGTCCCAATGAAGAAGTCCCTGTGTCTTCGTTGCCATAAATGGGGCTAGCAGGACTTGAAGAGGCAGCACTGGACACTCGTCTCGCAAGGAGCGAAGGGTTCGCAACGGTGTGCAGTGGCTTAGTAGTGGGTCGTGGGGGAGGCAGGATGGGGGTAGTGGGACGCGAAGTGGAGGGTACTACTTTTGATGGGGGCGGAAGGAGAGGAGGTGTGGAAGCATCCAATCGCAATGATGATGGTAGACTGTTCCGCGGTAAGCGAGGAGCTGGCTTCGGAACAGGCGGTGGGCCGACTTGGAATGCGCTCCATAGGTCATCTCCCCCCTTTGTGTCGGATATGACAGCTGTGGACTGTAACTGAGGAGTATTCCGCCCAGATGAGCTTTGGGGAGGTGGAGCTAAATGCGGTGGAAGCTTTGTAGGTGGTAATGGTGGTTTGGTGGCCAACATCTTCTCCAAGCTCTTCATGTGATCTTCCCCACCTTCATCTCCTATCGTCGGTACATCCTCTAGAAATGTGAAGTCAGAGTCGCTGAGAGACACGGTGTGCGCGCCAGACGCATTGCCCGAATTGCCCTTAGAGAACCTCCCCAGGAACCGCGAGACCGCAGATGGAGCTGAGACGACGGGCGACGCGGCCTGGGAAGTAGGACTCCCGGACTCAAAGGAGTACAGAGGTGACTTTATTCCAGACGGAAGTGCCTGAGGATCTGATGAGGGAGTAATGGTGGTCGTCGGTTTCTGGTCTATGCTGTTCCGGAAACCAGGACGAACAGGACTGCTAATTGGCGGTGTTGAAGTACCGGTGATTTCTGAGGATCTGCGACTTGGAGATGCTGATCTACTGTTTGCAGAGGACTTGGGAGTATCGGGGGGCGGGCCAGGCACACTCGCGGTGCGCGAGAAGAACGACATTAGTCCACCTTTCCTCTCAGTGGTCGGGGCCACCTGCAACACCGCTGCCGTAGATTCCAATTCTTTCGGCTGAACACCTAAGGAAGCCCAGTCACTAACCGCCGGAGCCCGGATGCTTTCTTTTATGGCAGCCTCCCATGCTAGAGAAGATCGCCCCGAGAGATGAGATAACGGTGACATCCGTGTAGCTGGTAGGTTTCTTGTCAACTTGAGGGCGGCACGCATCTGCTTGTGAACGGAAGTAGACGGGAAAGGCTGTGGTGCTAGTAACGGCGCGTCTCTTGGGGCCAGACGTTGAACGACCTCCGATCTACAGGGCCAAATCTTTAATGAGGTGCAGCATGAGGAGTTGGAATGAGTGCGTATTTTACATACAAGCCTTCCACTCGCTCCAACCCTTCTGGCCAAATATCCTCGTCATCTTCCGTGTCTTCAGTATTTAATTTCGCGCCTTTCTTTGACGGAAATAGATCCCAAGAAAGCTCCGTCCAACCTGCCAGGATTGAGTCCAAGAACTGCGGCGGAACGCGTCTATCTCGTTCTGCCTGCTCCGCCTGCGCCCTTGCCCACGCATCTCGTGGATCTTCTTTGGGGGGAGGGCTTCGCCCTCGCCCTTCCGCAGATACAGGTGCAACCCATCCACCTCCCCAGACAGCTTCTTCGGCCACAGGAGGATGGAACGCTGATGGCGGGGGCGACCATGAAGGCACGGCCACTGCAGTCGCTACCGTTTCCAGGGTTTGGAAACCATCAAGAGAGGTCGGTGCTAGAGAAGTATCAAGTTCATTATGTTCTGGTAGCACTGACGGAGGTCCTGATAATGACACTGGGGGACTTGGGACGACCCCTTCATCTACGATAACATCTTTGGGAATAGATTCTGCTGGAGCCTCCAATCCTCCCGCCTCAGCCGTTGCGTCTGGCTCCTCGTCCTTCTCGTCCTTTCCGTTTAGGGCTACATCTGTAATGTCGTAATCGGGCTCCTCCGTTGCTTCGTGCGGTTCGGCATTCCCCCATGCTGGAGACCTATTTGACCCAGCCCAAGCCGAGGGCCGCAGATTAGCATCAAGCGGATGTGACGAAGCCCATCCAAAGCCAGAATCTATTGACGGGGCTGTCCAAGGAGGCGCTGTGTGAGGGTCGACCGTTGCATGAAGCATCTCATCCTCAGCGAGTGGCGATGACCATCCCAGAGCGGTCCCAGGCGAGTTGATAGGTGACTGGGCACCCCGAACCGTTTTCGGCGTAGGATCGGACCATGCATTTCCCCAGAGATCGTCCATTGCGCATGAGACAAACGGTCAGCGTTCGTACGTTCGTGAGCGTTGAGCGCCGATCGTTGGAATTGGAATAATTCCTTAACACGACACATCACCCACGCTCCGCATCGACATGTCTCTGCCCATGACACCAAGGCCGCTGGACCTCATACTCACTCGGACATGAAGGTTCATCGGGGGGTGGGATCGAGCGATTCCTATCCCAACAATGGAATCATATTTGAGCAGCGCTTCACCACTACAATCGCGCCA
This sequence comes from Tulasnella sp. JGI-2019a, assembly GCA_019633535.1. Lineage (NCBI taxonomy): Eukaryota > Fungi > Basidiomycota > Agaricomycetes > Cantharellales > Tulasnellaceae > Tulasnella sp. JGI-2019a. The sequence continues at coordinate 32,890 of WSUE01000179.1, forward strand.
ATAAATACTACACGAGGCTTATGTACAATAGCACCTTTATCTCGTCTCATCACGGCGCTCTGTGTACTTGCCTATCCTTGGTGCTGTGTCCTTTGTGTTCGCCCTGAGTTTACCCTAGCGACCAATCTTCGGAGTTTGGAAACTGTCGCCCTTTGATTTTCCAATGGCCAAGAGCACATCCGACGACCTTTAAGTCTACTCCCTGCTGGTCAGCTATCTTTTGTCTTTATTCTACCAAGCTTGACTGTTTGGCTATTATCCCCCTCTTTTTCTCTCCCTCACTCTTCTCTCTCATTTACTCGTGCCCGGTTGCACTTTCTTCTCTTTTTCCTTTTCTTTCACCTCTTAATTCGTTGTTTTTCTATCTCCCGGCGAAGATGGCAACAAAAGCATCCACGGCGAGACCCACTGGCCTCCAAACTCCGATCCCGTTGTACCTGGCGATCATTTCATCTGCGGTATCAGCAGTCGTCGCTGCTCTCATTGTAGGGCTACTCATGTGGTGGTGGATAGTCCATCGCCGAGAGGCCCGGTTACGCAGTCTTGAGAAAGAGGCTATTGCTTGTGAGTCGCGTTTATTGTAGATGAATAAACAGTGTACTAAGTCTCACAAGTCAAATCAGATTCGTCATCTGAGCCCTCTCTGAAGGATTCGATTCGGAGAATAGACTTTCAAACCAGTCAGCCAACGATGCCAACTATTTCTACTGTGGCCCCAGAAGGTCGGGATCCAAATGCACGGAGGTCATTGGCTACCCACCCCCACAACCTCAACGCAAGACGTATGTCTCGAGCCGACTTGATAGGGTACAACCCTCGTCCAGCGCCGACGCCCTCATTCCCTCACCGTTACCCTGCCTATATCGCACCTCCCTCTGACGCCTTGATGGCTTCACAAGATCCGCCGAAACCCCCTCAGATGGCAGCGACTGGCATACTCCCGCTCACTCCTCGCCCTACCCATCCAAGAAACAGGGTGCAGAACGTTCGAAACACGATATACACTCCGAATGGACAGCCAGATCGACAAGGCCCACCTCCACCCCCACTTCCGAGAGTCGGGACCATCAGAAACGACCCACGAAACCAGTCTCGCGCCGCGTATGCAGCAGACTCGTACGTTTCCCTTTCACCACGGCTCTCGCCATGAGCGGCAGGACCGCAGTTCCGATTGATCTCTGGCGTGCTTTACGCTCAGGAACAGGTTGTCCTGTTGGAGATCTGTAGCATAGCATTACTTCGAATTTACGGCTGTATCATAAGAAACTCTTTGTTCATAGTAACCTCAATCAAAATGGTCTTGTAAGGGATGTGCAGGTGGTGCATGGGGATGCCAGATCTCCCGTGTGAATGTCGTCGTCGAAACTTGAATTCACTCTCCGTAACGCTCGAGCTATGTCTTCGTTTCGAATCGCGTCGTCTTGCCTAGCGGATGGTGGTGGACGATTGGCTCTGAAGCGTATTCACCAGGTGGCACAGCAACGTAGGCAACTCAGCAGTCCAAGCACCGTACCCACCGAGTGCGACATTGTGATAGTTGGCGGAGGACCTGCTGGCCTAGCCCTCGCGGGGGCACTCGGTACGAAGGGCCTATATTGGGGCAGGCTGAGCGACCGCTAACGCTCATCTTAGCTGCCATCAAGGACGTTCGCGAAACGACAAAGATAGCATTGGTCGAGGCTGGCGACTTATCCACCATTCGCGCATGGACACAACCTGAAGGCACTTGGTCCAATCGCGTCAGTTCTATCACCAACTCTTCGAAGGCTTTCTTTGAAGGTGCGTCAGCCGTTCATGACAGGATGTATTCAATCTAATGCTGACCATCTCACGGGTCCAAGAGATTGGCGCCTGGGCGCATGTGGAAGGATCACGCACGACACCTCTTGAGGACATGCAGGCAAATGCGACCGCCTCAATATTATCTCAGACTTCTTGCTTTGCTAATACGGTCTTCAGGTTTGGGATGGTGTATCAGACGCGCGGATTCAGTTCTCTGCTCCCGATATTGGCTCGTCAAACGCGACCCCAGACCAATCACACCAACTGGCTTACATGACGGAAAACCTGAACATACAACGGGCACTCTTGCGACTATTGGACCAACATAGCAGCGTGCAGGTGCTCGATAAAGTCAAGGTCGGCAGTATCATCAATGACGCTCCGGACAGAGGGGGATGGCCGGTTGTAAAACTCACAAACGGCCAAGAACTTCGGACGCGACTTCTTGTGAGTTATGATACTGAAATCGACTATCAGTATGTATTGGTCTTAATCTGACCTCTGTGTAGATTGGCGCCGACGGCTCCAATTCGCCGGTCAAGAAGTTCGCTGGGATCGAGTCTTACGGTTGGGCATATGATACACACGCCGTCGTTGCCACCATGTCCCACCGACCTGCATATCCCGGCACACCGAAAACCGCATACCAACGGTTCCTTCCAACTGGACCCATCGCCTTTCTACCGTTATCCGACACCGCATCATCGCTTGTATGGTCAACCAAACCAGCCCTCGCTGCAGCTCTCAAATCAGCACCTCCGGATGTCCTCCGTCGGATGATCAACGCGGCATTCCGCCTTCCTGATATCTCGCTTAAGATATTGAACGACATTCTGACCTCGTCATCTACTATTTCGTCAGATGAGATCGCCGACACAATTAGATGGAGAGAAAACGCTCATGGAATCGCTCCGATGTCCGAGCTCTCATCGGCTGAGCTCATAGATGGTGCAGCATCAGTTGGTGGTTATGGGAGTGAGGCAGATCTTCCACCGCTTGTCACATCGATTCAACCCGGGTCTGTGGCTGGTTTCCCGCTACGTATGAGCCACGCCGATATCTACATTGGAGAAGGAGCTGGAGCTAGGACAGCCCTTGTAGGAGACGCTGCTCATACCGTCCATCCCCTCGCAGGGCAGGGTCTGAACATGGGGCTTGCCGACGTCGAAGCCCTTGCAGGCTGCATTTCTGAGGCGATCCGTGTTGGAGCCGATATTGGTGCGTATGTCTTGTCAGACTGCACAGGTGCCTATAATGACCGTGTCCCACCCCCTCCTAGGCTCAAAAACTGCTTTGGGCCCATATCCACGAGCACGGTACCTGCAGAACCATAATCTTATTTCGGCCACCGATAAGCTGCATAAGCTCTATTCCTTCACGTGGCCGCCTCTCGTCTGGGCCCGGTCCGTTGGCTTGGAGGTCGTTAATGAGTTGGACACTGTGAAGGCAGCGTTGATGATGAATGCAGGGTCGAAGACGAGGATGACTTCTAGAAATGGAGGATCCCCTTTCGATGGTGGTCCAAATCCGCTTTGGGGAGCTGCTGCTTCGGCAGTGGAATTTGCATCAGGTATCGTAGATTCCACGAAGACAGTGGTACGGACCGCTGGTGACGTCGGTACCATGACACTCAAGGGGATGTACAGACGTTAGAAAGGATTACGATACCTAATCGAATGATAAAATCCCCCCATATGCCCGAGCTTTATTGTCTGACTTGCAGTGCAAAGCCGCGTCGGTCACCTGTGAGGTTTCGTGGTCAAAGTCTGTCTCTGACGATTCTAATACTATTTCGGTGACTCTTGCGGATCCGAAAAGTTGACCCCACTCCAATGCAAAAGCTTCTTTTCTTCCAACGCTAATGGATTGCGAGCACCTGACCCGCACGGCATGCATGCCTTCCACTTGAATAAAACAGTCTTCCTATACCGAGATATGATATCGAGGACTGGGCACACAGTAGAGCAACATCCTAATCGGAGTCGTGCCGTCTCGGGCGCCAAGCTTTTGGCACTTCAATCCCTGTACGTGCACTATCCTCATCTAGGTTTCTGAAATGTTATCTTTCCACTTGTAGATCAGAAGGGCGAGCGCGTCTGGCCCCTTCACGCTTCGAGGTTCGAAGCGCTGGAGATGGTACCGCTGCTCCGAAGCCTCAGTCCGGCGGCGATCTTATCGTTCCAGATACGGCATCTGATTGTATAAGATCTGATCCCTGCGCAAGAACACTATTTCCTTGGCAAACCCCTTCTATCAAAGCTACGTACGTACATTCCTTGCACCAGTAATGCAATGGCGGGCTTAACTGCGCTTCGTTTTACAGCATTCCTCCCTTCCAAAAGCCATGTGTGACACTGGGGCTCTCTTTCTCGCGTAAGCGGTCACTGCTGGACTCGACTATGGCAGCCTCAAGGCTGCTTACCCAGTTGTGTCAGAGGCCGCACCGACTCCTGAGGACGCAATCTTCTATAATGGAACTATCATCACTATGGCCGACAACTCATTCTCTCCTGTGGACGCGCTAGCTATCGGAGGGGGTAAGGTCATCGCAGCCGGTACCTTGGAACAGGTGAAGAAGGCGTTGGCTCCCAGCGGGAATTCAAAGATGATCAATCTCAAAGGACACTGTATCTTGCCCGGATTCGTCGAACCGCACCTTCATCTCCTCCTTTCAGCGCTCACGATAAAGTTCTTCGTTAACCTCCAGCCATCCACCACGACGTCTCGCGAATGCGCGATCCAAAAACTCACTGATGCAGCCAGCAAGACCAAGGCTGACAGATGGGTCGCAGCCTTTGGATACGACCCATCATGAGTCACGAGACACGAAGACCTGTCTGCCGACCTGCTCGACAAGGCATCTACAATCATTCCCATCCTCGTTATCAACTAATCTGGGTACCTCGCATACGTCAACCACAAGGCGTTTGAAGTCGCTGGCGTAACAAATACGACGCCTAACCCTCCCAATGGTACCTACGTTAAAGAACACGGTGTCCTCACTGGCGTCGTCCTAGAAGCACCAGCTATTGCGACCTTTGGTAACCTCGTCCCCAAACCCGATGTTAAGGAGTATGGTCAGTGGTGTATGGATATGTTGAGGGAATGGTCTAGGAAGGGTTGCACGACGATCCTTGATGCAGGCATTGGCACCGTCGCCCAAGAGGGTGACGTCGAACTCCTCGCGGCGATCACGGGTTCCTCCCCTCTCCCGGTACGCTTCCTTGGAGCTTTGGCATCATTCGTGGCCCCACTCTCGTCAATGCGATCAAGCCACCGTTTATGGCGGGACGTGTGAAGATCCAAGCAACAAAGATATGGGCGGATGGGAGCACGCAAGGCTTCACAGCTGCGCTCAATCAGCCGTACCTCAATAAGCCCAACGACTGCGGAACGCTCAATATGTCGGATGCCGAGATGGAGGAGCTGATGAGATCACGAATTAGTCGGGGCCGGCAGATCATGGTGCACTCCAACGGTGACCGCGCGACAGATCAGACGCTTCGGTCGTACGCCAAGGTCCTCAAAGAACTTCCCAATCGTGACCCGAAGATCATGCATAGGATCGAACACTTCACCGTCACAGAGCCCCGCCAGCTAAAGACCGCGTACGACCTTGGCCTGGATGTCACCCATCTTATTGGTAAGCGATGTGTTTCCCTATGGCCTTGCACACGAAGCTAAACTTTCGGCGACACTAGGTCACGTTAACTATTGGGGAGAAGCGTTTAAGACGTGGGTCTTGGGTGCTGAACGTGCGGATCGACTCGACCCCGTTAAAGAAGACCTGGATAACGACCTGGTCTACTCGTTCCATAGCGACTCGCCGGTGACCGAAGTAGACCCACTGCAGTATGTGCAGACGGCGGTAACCAGGCAGTTGAACAATATCCTACCGCCAACGATCCTAGGACCAGGGCAATGCGTGGAATTGATAGCTGCGCTTAGGGGCATTACGATCAACCCTGCCAAACAGGTGCTAATGGCTGACATGATCGGATCACTCGAGGTTGGCAAGGCCGCCGATCTGGTTATTATCGAGCAAGATCCGCGGGAAGTTGATAAAGGCAAGCTGGGATCGATTGAGGTATTGGAAACTTGGTTGGAAGGCCGTAAAGTGGATAACGAGGAAGTCAAGACCGGATGATGAGTTTTTGAATGGAAAGCATAGATTTGTCGTCACTCCTCGAGACTCTGAGATAAAATACAGCACTGAGGAGGTTGCTGAGGCAGAACTACCATAAAACTCCCACGTGGTCAATGATGAGAAATTCGCTTTGTTGTTTTCACACTGGTTTAGAAGGTCAAAAGTTCACCAAACCTGAGCAGAATCAAAGACGATGGCCCGCTTCACGCCAAGGAACTACATGTCACCAGTGGCAGCTTTCACTATGGCCATCTCACTCACTCTTTACATCCGATTCGCGATTAAGAGAGCTAAGAGGGAAGCTCAAATAGAGCGACAACGACATCAACCACAGCCTGGTCTAAGAGGGCGATGATTCAAGCGACCTTGTTTAGGTCGGAACACTCAGCTTATGAAGATATTACGTGTCTGACGATTGTTCGCATGCAACAGCTGCTTGAAAATGTGTGGTCGCTGCATGGTCATATTATCACGTTCACGTCCTGGATGATCCTCATAGAAGGGATGTGGGGATTAAGAGAGCCCTGTCAAAAAAAAATGTAAAACAAGTCTCGAATTATGGCAATGATCACTATGTATACGTACAGGGAAGTGCACGCTCTCAAGCCAGGAGCGAACGTAAAGATGTACGCCTTGAGGCGGCTGATCTGTCGGTCGGAGGTTGAAAGCCGATCCAGATTTGATCGGCTCGCGTGTTCAGGGAGTGCCTGGCCAGCTCTGATTGAAATATAAATAATCGACTCATTCCCTTCCGCTCCTTGTATCCTTCCCATTCCCCCTCTCTCCGACCCCAGAAAGCCACAATTATCTCCTATAAACCTTATAAAACTCATTAGACGCGTCTCGAATGGTTAAAATCTCTCAAAAGCTTGCAAAAGCTGATCGGGAGGACCGGGTTTGGTGGTCATTCGAGTACTTCCCACCTCGCACAGCTCAAGTGAGTGTAACTGAAATGCGTAAATCGACATTCGTCTTACGATCATGGTTGCTTTCTAGGGCTTGCAAAACTTGTATGACCGGATAGAACGTATGCGCCAGCTTGGCCCAGAGTTTATAGATATTACATGGTACATTTGTCAGGCATCGTTTCTCCGCGAACCTTGCTCATCACGATTTCTCTAGGAATGCTGGGGGAAGAACATCTGACCTTACGTCCGAGCTAGTGAAGACGTGTCAAGGGATCATCGGCGTTGAGACCTGCATGCACCTCACATGTACGAACATGCCCAAAGAAAAGGTTGATATTGCGCTACGGGTGAATATCCCCTGATCGTTTGACAAATCTCATGCGATTATTGATCAAGTCTCCACTTCTTTAGGATGCTAAAGCAGCGGGTTGCCGTAACATCCTCGCCCTCCGAGGTGACCCGCCTGCCGGCCAGGACGAGTGGTCCGCTGTCGAAGGCGGTTTCGTCCACGGTATCGACCTCGTCCGACATATCCGCAAACACTACGACGACTATTTCGACATCGCGGTTGCCGGCTTCCCGCAGGACGTCCTTTTACCCCGTGCCGAGTTCGATCAGGAGATATTCCACTTGAAGAACAAGATCGACGCTGGAGCCTCTTTGATCTTTACTCAGATGTTCTACGATGTGGAGGTGTTCTTGAAGTGGGTGGCGGAGGTCCGGAAAGCTGGGATAACAGTGCCAATCATCCCCGGAATAGCACCCATCCAGACATGGAACGGCTTCATTCGGTCGACCTCACTTGCGAAAACGCAAATACCTCAAAATTACTACGACCTCTTGGAACCGCATAAGAACAACGACGAGAAAGTCAGGGAGATTGGTATCAGCCTGGTAACCGAAATGTGCCGAAAGATTTTAGCATCCGAGTTCAAGATCCGGGGGCTACACTTCTACACGATGAATCTAGAGAGGGGTACAAAGCTACTACTGGAAGAGTTAAACCTTGTACCCCGCGTGGAAATCATCAAGCCACTACCGTGGCGGCAGGTGCGCGACGTTTCGCCGTCACCACTTTTATCGCCCTATCCTAACGAGTTGCGATTCTTTTCAGTCTCTCACACCCTCTCGTCGCACCGAAACCATCCGACCCATCTTCTGGGCCAACCGCACCAAGTCATATTTGTCTCGCACGGAGAATTGGGACGAGTACCCCAACGGACGCTTTGGTGACTCCCGCAGTCCTGCGTATGGTGAACTTGACGGATACGGTGTCTGGATTAAACAAACGGTAGGCAAAGATTTTGAGACGGTCACTATTTACGCTACATTTCGCTCATCTTTCTTTTCGCTATCCAGAAAGAACAAGCACTGGCTCTCTGGGGATCTCCGACATCGCTTGCGGACGTCTCATCGCTGTTTTCACGATTCTGTCTTGGGAAACTCAGTGCCCTTCCCTGGTCGGATCAACCGCCATCGTCAGAAACATCAGTCATCGGCTCTCAGCTGGCTAAGCTGAACGAACTCGGCTTCCTCACGATCAACTCTCAGCCGGCTGTCAATGGTGCCAGCAGCGACGATGCAACGTTTGGATGGGGTCCTGCGAAGGGCTACGTGTATCAGAAGGTGCGATCACAATCGTCAAACATCTCTGGGATATGTGACGGTTCTAATCTCGTTCTCCTTCTAGGCATACCTCGAGTTCTTCGCATCGCCTGCACTCCTCAACAAGCTCCTGCCCATCATCTCGCGCGACCCGCTCATCACCTACTACGCGATCAACAAACAAGGTGACTTACGGACGAATAGCCACTCTGAAGGTCCCAATGCTGTCACATGGGGCGTCTTCCCAGGCAAGGAGATCATCCAGCCGACGATCGTAGAAGCCGTCAGCTTCATGGCATGGAAGGTATGCTTTTCATATACTATGCCCAACTTGCATTTGTAACCAGTCATTTAAATGGGTTTCATTTGCAGGACGAGGCCTTCGAACTTGGTATCCAATGGGCCCAAGTGTATGGAACGGACTCGCCGTCGTACAAGCTCATCTCCGAGATGATGAACACCTACTTCCTCGTCAACGTGGTCCACAACGATTTCAAAGACACCGACCTCATATTCAAAGGCTTCCACGAAGCAGTCTCTTCCTCAATATCAACCAAAACGGGCTCCCTGGGCCTTCAAAATGGTCTGAAGGCGGTCAACAATGTCACCCAAGGCCTTGTCGGGCAGCAGGCTCAGTCGGTTACTGTCGCTTGATGCTGGTTGACTCTGTCGCGTGATTGTTTATCCTTTTTGGGTGATTGGCTTTCAACAGGCCTGTCTCCTGATTTATCCCGTCTCCCTTCGCACTCTGGCATATCTTCAACAGCATAGTCACGACTTACAACTCCCACGTATCCCTTGCATAGTCTCTCAATCGCATCTATAATCAGACATTATGTACTTTAGTTGGCCAATATATATTTGACGCCTGGCCCCACGAGCTTAATCCATTGGCTGATCTTACAATTGTTCAATGGAAAACTCTAATGCGAACGGAGCCACTATGGTTGGTACTTCAGCCATCGCTATGATATGGGATAAAATATGTGGGCCAAATAGGACGAATCTGATATGAAGGTAAGCTGTCCCTCGATTGCCCAATACACTCTGTATCACCTTTGTGATAGCGAGGTGCCGATTGGGGCGAGATCGCGTGGCGAACTCCCCGGCACCCGTTGACGAAGAGGTGAGAGCAACTCAGAGCAATCTGTTTCACCAGTCCGTGGTCATTGACCAAGTACCGAAAGATCATCACCTAGCTGTCGGACCACGGAAAAGCACATCGTCAGCGTTCTCAACCTACTCACGATCCATCTGCGTACCTTGCTTGTCCCTTGACCTTAGTGCAACATCTCGTTAATCGTCCTCAGACGACGTGCGCCTTTCATATCTATATCTGCTCTATAACAAATGAATGGCAGAAAGCGCGCCACCAGTGCCACTGTTAGCGACCTTGTCGAGAATAACGGCGCTATTTGCAGCCAGAAGAGTCACCCGTTGCGCATCGTCTGATATTCATCGATCTCTTCTTTTGCGACGGCAACCGATGCACGAACTGGCACAGCGCCTTGGCAGCCCCTTTTCTTCTGCAACGGAGTCCCGAGCCCCATTGACCAAACCGCCGTCAATGCAAATACCCGAAAGACGGGACCGTTGATAGAGTCGACGAGTACAATGATCTACACCAGATAATGTGACTTGGCACGTAGTAGATTACGTTCAGAGGCCTGCCATTCAGCGTTGGCGATGATCATCAGCTCACAACGCGGTTTTCAGGTTGGCGGGTCTTTTAATCGCAAGCTTAGTGCACCTGCCTCCGTTAGTAAGGTCGCTTGCACCCTTGAGCTTGACCTTATGCATTAACGGGACTGGCTGTTATTCGTCAAGGCGAACGAGTTAGGGCTGGTACCAAAAGAAATCGATTTGCCTTGTCATGGGGAAGCATGCATACAGAGTTTGAGGTACCAGAACGATGTCATATTAATACGGCCGTCAGACGCACTGATAAGGCAATATAATTAATATTTCAAAGTTCCGGCCGCCTCTGACAGATGGCTGAGTAGCGCACCGTTGGTTGTTGTGGTTTTCTGTTACATGGCACCACCTGTGTCCTCTAACGGGTCAAGCTTCCCGAAGGCAGATTGGTAGAACATGGATAGCGTGCATTACATAAAACACAAGAAAGCTTGAAATCCACGGCGAATGAAGAGAATACTTCCTAATGCTCCCATATCAAGCCACCTTCTGGGAAACCTAGCCTACTCCTGCAGCACCAAAACCCCTGCTTCCATATCTCGTACTCAAGTTGCTGGGTATACACCATCATCTGAGCGTGCCATAGAATACGTCCAAAGACTGGCGGAAGTCCCTTGCAGATCTCATCGGTATCGATCGCCCACTTTTGTAGGAGAATATCGTCGGTGTCAACCTCGTCCTCCCATGGGAGCTCACCAAGCGCGCATTTGATCAGAGCGTAAACGAGAGACACGATATCGTCCCGTCGCGAAGGGGTGATCCCCGATACCACTTTGATGCTGAAATATACTGCAGCGCCCTTGTTATGCAGATACTTGTGCCGCGTGGCATGGATACCGGTAAGTGGGTCGTTGTACGCAATCTAGACCAAATAGACTCAGTCGACACGTCCGATTCGAGTTCAGTAATAAAGGAGGAGATCGGGGTGTTTATAGAATACTCAAACCGCGGATCCCAAAACAGCGAGTGGCACGCCAATGAGCAATGACATCAACGCATCTCGCAAATTTCTGGATGCCATAGTGGTTGTACATAACATCCCAGATCATCACGGTAGAGGGTTAACGGGTATGAGGTTTTCAAAAAGCCGATCTTGGTCTCTGGTCACGTCCTAATAATCGTAGAGCCATATGCCGGCCAATTCAGTGATTGTATAGGCATTTTAGAAGCAGATGGGTGGGTGTTGCGAGGGGAGCCCGCCATGCCGGTTCAAACACATCATTGCCAGTGTAAAAGGAATACTCGTGCTGTGGATGCCCACATGTAAGACATCACATGGAACGCATGCTAAACAGCAGTATAAGCGAGTTTAAAAGCGGTATAGGGGATCGACATGCCGAATAGGCTCGATCGATGCATTTGGAATGAGCTATAGACGGTGCATTCACAGAATGCTCGCACCAAGGCCTCGATATAGCGCGCAACACTTAATAAACGGTGATAAGAGCGCATCATGAAGCTCACTGGCTGTGATAGTGGTTATCCAAGTACTTCAGATCGTCACAGTAAAGGGTGAGGTTTCGTGGAGCGGGTATGCGAGATGCGACTAAATCCGTTAAGGCCGGAGGTTGATTGTTTCCAGGACTGAACTGAACCTTGATCACTATATCGAACGTTTACAAATGGTGCACGCTCCAGCAACCCCAGTAAGGCCAAGCGGCTCAAGCACTAATCCCAATTCTCTACGCACGCCATCAAACCTGGGTAGTGCGGCTATTTCGAATGAGTTAAACAGTTTTCAGTAGGTGTCCTCAACTTCCCGGTTTGTTCGTTGCTGAGTTCCTGTCTTTCCAAAGAGTAGAAGAAGTCGCGCCTTGGATCGCGCATGATATCGAATCCAACGTCCACTGCGACTTTGAATGCTTCCTTCAGGTCCTTTTACTCCGAGCCACCGACAGCGGCGCGGTCGATTTACCGAAACTGGAGCCGTATCTGCGCGCCGTACTTCCGTTTTGCAATAAACTTATACCTGATTTAAAAGCTTAGTAAGAAAGATCGAGGTACTACTTGTTGACTGGTGCTGATCGACTTGACCCATCTTTCAGTTGCAAAGTAGCACAGTCCGAGGATGAGCCTCAAATGTATCCACCACTGGTCAAGCTATTCAACACAGCTATGGGGGATTTGAGACGACTGGATCTCAAAGGGCTCCGTAGAGATGATGAGGAACTCCTTTTTCACGTCTCGGATCCAAAGGTCATGATGGCAGAACATTGCGGAGTCCTTTCTGAACGGAAGCCGGATATAATGCTTGTTAGTCCTCAGGCTGCCAGGAACGCTGGGGACCCAAACGCAATATCCGATCAATGGTCCGATATAGCCTTCAGAAACGCACTAACAGCGCCCTTGGAGGCTTTTACGTGGGAGGGCAGTCGAGTTCCTGTCGAGGTCAAACCAGGTTCGATCACCACCAAAGTACCAAAGCAGTACAAATTAAAAAAAACGATCACAACACTCCCTGCAAGGAAGGTCCCGAAGCCTGAGGAGGCAGCCACCCCCGTGACATCACAACCGGTTGCAGTGGTGTCACAACAGGAACCAACCCCTCCTCCGCCAGCTTCAAGCGAGATATCTAGTGCGTACAGAACTTGATGAGATCAAGGAATCGCTCCTTACACCTCTTACAGGTCAACGTAAAATGCGGTTAACTACACAAGAGAAAACAGCCATCGCCGCGCAGAACGCATCTCAGAGCGCCCCCCCGAAACGGGCCGCGGCGCCGAAGAAAAAAATTGTGTATCAAGAGAAATTGGATGTTACCATTCAATGCGCTCTGTACGGAGCTGAGATGCTCTCGGCTTCTCCATCTCTTGCGTCGGCCATGAGTTTAGCCGTTATTGGTGAGGCCGTTTTCAGGGAGTTAGAGTCACCGCTTAACATGCTTGAATAGGTAATATTATCCACGTCTGGTGGTACGATCGACAAGGTGCAATCCAAACCAAGGGTCTGGACTTTGTCGAAGACCTTCCCTACCTCTTGGTGCTCTTACTCGCTCTCCAACGCCTCGACCCTGTAGGATACGGGGAGCTGCCATTTAAAGAGAATAAAAAGATCACCATCCCCTCTGGTCCTATCGAAATCACCCTAGGGAAAGCCATAGTGAAGCACTACGGTATCGTTGGCCGCGCGACTAACGTATACCACGCAACAAGCTCGTCCTCGGATCCCCGACAGACACTGGATGGAGAAGGTATGTTTGCGTTAGCTCCAGATTGCTTAATGGCTAGGGCCATCCTAAGAACTATCGTATCTGTAGATGCCCATCCCTCCATCGGCCAACTTTCAACTAGTATTGATAGCATGAGAAATCTCACCTTGAACGCGAAAGATCATCAGAGTATGTTGCACCTTCGTTAGCTTATTGTGAGTTGGATGGAATATTGAAGCTCAGACTGGTCACTAGGAGACACCACCAACTCCCTCCATAAACTCAAAATGGTGGCTAAGATCTCCTGGGTTCAAGAGCATCGGACTGCGGAACATAAAATTATCGAGGATGCCATCAAGAAGGCTGAGAAGCTTCCCGATGGGAATGACGATCGGATTGCAATTGTTGGACATGTTCCTGATATCATTGCCACCATCGAGTGCGAAGGCTACGACACGAAACTCATCCGAGAGCAGCTTGGCCTCGGCGAGGACCACACAGCAGCCGAACGAAACCGCCGTTGTCGTATTATCATATCTCGCCACCTCTGCCCTATTACCGAGCTTGAAGGAGATGATTTACTGACGGCGTTCCTTGAATGTGTTTTATGTGAGCTGTTCGGTCCACATTCGTTTGGACGGCCTAGCTAATGGACTCTAACTGAAGGTCACCGCGCTCTGTGGAAGCTCGGCTTCCATCACCGAGATATCAGCGAACACAATCTGATGTACTTCAAGGAAGGAGGGAAAGTCTTTGGGGTGTTGAACGACTTCGATTTGGCGACAATGGCTGGGGTGAAACATGCAACAAACTCAGAACGGACAGGGACATTACCGTTTATGGCGCTGGATCTACTCACAATCGATGGTTGCAACGGCGGCATTGAACATCTATATCGGCACGACCTAGAATCTTTCTGGTGGGTCTTCGTATGGATCACCTTCCGTTTCCAGAATGGGAAGCTCGTCGAGGGCCCCCCGTTTTCGGAGTGGACAGAAGGCTCTATTGCCTGCTACAACGCCAAAAGCGTTTTTATGCACCGGACGAAGAATGCCGTTAAATCGTTACTCTTGCAACGGCCGGTTCAGTGGTGGGACGCATTCAACCTTCCGTTGTCCGATAACTTGGCTTTCCTCGAGGCGTTGTGCCGCCGAGACGATCCGTCGGTTCCAAAGGCGGACGACGTCATGCAGGTCTATGACAAACTGATTCCTAAAGCTTATGTCGATTGGAAGTCGAAGAAATTTGTCCCTTTCCATCCCTATCCTCATCCTCCTGTTTCCCTTTCCGCGTGGGGATAATGGTTGTTCGTTCGTGTGATCCGCGCTCATGATTCACCGCGCTTGAAAATACATATAAGGCGTGTACCGACTTCTCATTGAATTTGTGAGATTATATAGTCTATTTGACGCCCAAAAGAGCCATGGAGGACCCACCCTTTTTTCGTGCTGCAATAATAAACCACGGATTATGCCCCCATACATGGACTTGATCACGATGTGTACGCTTCCTTCGAGGATGCGCTCAACACTCTGCTATACCATTCTTCCGTTGGTATTGATTGCTTGTGATATGCAAACGCAGGCCACACGCAACTACTGCACGATCGAACTCGATCCTTTCGTCACCACCAAATCCAGAACCGCTTGCCAAATACTGAGAGCCTCGGAGACGACGTCGTCGGCGTTGTGGACGCCAGGAATAATACCGGTGTTGACGCTCTGACACAGATCGGTTCATCATCTACGCTGCGGTTCCACCCTTGGGATGACTCGTCAGGTGCTTCTGGGCGATGACCGGAAGAGCGTCACCAAGGGCGCGGTTCAAGTACGTGAAGATGTTGCTGTTGACACTGGACTTGTTTTTATCCTTGATCTCGGTGCTTGTGCCATATATCGTGATGACGCCCATGGTCCAAGCATTAGAGGATGCGCAAAAATAACCCAATGACGACTCACCAGTGTCATTAGCGACCCCAGACTGGCAGAGAGGAGTGACATGAGGATCGGAGCCCTCAAGAATTTCAAATGTAGAGTCGACAGCGCATCTTTCTCTTGCCGGGCGGCCTCTTGCTTGAAGAATGACGTGCGCCCGCGAAGGATCTTTTCGGTGTTGGTGGCTCCTAAAGCAGCTCGGAGAGAGATCTCATCCTCGAGGAGCTCATAGTCATCCTCCAACCACGACGAGATTCGCTTGCGACGGAAGCCTAAGCTGCTTGGAAACAGTATATATCTAAACAATGGGAAGCTGCCCTTCCCTTCTCCCCGCCAGTCCCACGGGAAATCATCTGATTCCTTTTCGCCAATGCACGTCGAGATTCATTGCATTGGGTGGCTGGTACAAACGGTGAAGGAATCCAATCTGGCATGAGGTGAACCGGTGTGGGAGAATCGAATTATAGGAGGGTTGATCTCAGCAATTAATTAGGATGGTGCCCTCAATACGCTGCATGAAGATTTGAACCGAGGGATAGGGAAAGGCTCCTGGTGATGGCTTGGTTAGATCCACACCATACGTCTTGTTGTCCGTTCCGTTCTCATTGGGCATTAGAATAATGTTAAGCTAATGTACAACAATGGCCAAGGACTGGGGAAGTGACTGTCATGAACATGGGGGTCATATCGAATCATGCAAGTGAAGAGGATAATAGGGGGGAGATGGGGTGTAAAAACAGAACGGAACGAAAAGGGGAATCGCCTAGAAATCATAAGTGAAGTGAAATAATGGGAGAAATGATGTAGTAGCCAGGAGACGGGAGAGTAGTCCAAGAAACGCTCAGTCCCACTCCACCTTGACGCCACCTGCTACTACTGGTGCCGGACCTGGCCGCGAAGTCTCTCGTTTTAGCCACTTAAGAGCACGTTTGTCGTCTTGGAGAAGAGGGGCCAACACCAATCGAACCTGCGCATTGTGTGCCTGTAGGAAGGAAAGTGAAGAGTAAGTCGGGGAGGGTAATGCTATCGATGAAACGGAAACGAACCTTAATCCACCGTCTTTCATCCTTGGTGAGCATTTCCGGCTGGATCATTGTTGTTTGGATCGGGACTTGGGTGAAGCGCTCAAAGCCCAGCCAAATATCCCCTCCAAACCTGCCTTTGGTCTCTACCCTCCGAACAACCATAGCGCTCTCGATCCTCACTCCGAACTCTCCCTCCTTGTAAAATCCTGGCTCATTCGTCAGGACGTGACCAGGTCGTAATGGTACATGGTTAGAAAAGCCGTGAGGACCCTCGTGGACATTGAGGAAGCTTCCGACGCCGTGCCCGCTTCCATGTAAATAGTTCATCCCGTCCTTCCATAGAGCTTTTCTTGCGAGGACGTCGAGCTGTGCGCCGGTCGTACCTTCAGGGAAGATAACAGAATCGAGAGCGATGTGGCCCTTGAGCACCTTGGTGTATGCTTCCATCTGATCTGGTGTTGGGTCGCCATAGTGCATTGTGCGAGTAGTATCGCACGTGCCGTCGAAATACTGCCCTCCCGAGTCCATGACGTACGGTGTCCGTGTGTCAATGAGAAGGGCGTTTGTGCGTGTTGGAGTGTAGTGCGGCACAGCTAACAGAGGATGTTGGTAGTTAGTAACCGTAATGGTCAAAGACTGATAATACTAGACACATACCGGCATTCGGCCCTGTTGCGCTGATATTCTCATAAGCGAGCCCGACGAACTCCTCGTTCAATCTCTTGTACTCCGTCAACTTCTGACTGGCGCCCCATTCACTAACGGGTTCGCCCTTTGCCATCTTCTCGTCTAACCAAGCATACCACCGAACCATAGCCGCGCCGTCCCGCTTGTAGGCGTTCCGGAAGCCTTCGACCTCTGCTTCATTCTTCAAGGCCTTCATTTCGTCGCTATAGGAAGCCGCGAGGATATAACGTGGCGAACTAAGCATGAGGGAGATGACGTATGGGGTTTGTGGCTCGATAAGGACCTAGATTGTCAAGGCACGTAAATGCAAAGTTCGAGGAGGCGAAGGAGAAGAGAACACGTACTCGACCAGCCCCCCAGCCCCCAGTCCGTAGAAACGTGAAGACGTCTCCGTAATCCCTCAACACGACTCCCATGCTCTTCAGGTAGCTCTCTACCTCGTGGTTGACCTTCTTCCTATCTACAAAGAGGACCGCTGCGACGAGGCTTATGAAGAAGTATGCATGAAAGACAGGCGTGAAGGGTAGATCCGATCCACGGAGATTAAGCAGCCAAGCGATATTTGGAAGGGAAGAGATGATAGTGGCCGTTGGAACGTTTGCCATGGACGATTTGGACCCAGATGCTGTCTTCGACGTTGAATACGATTGATGTGGCTTCTGAGTCTTGATCCACGCGCGGATAGCCTGTAACTTCTCCGTCGCCGGTTGCCCATGAAACCGTTCTTCGTGGATGTAGATCTGACCATAAGGCTTGGGAGGGCGATTCTTCCACACGACGTCAATGAGATTCAACCGAGGAAACTTCAGCCGGGAGCCATTGGCCAGTAGGGCGGTGGTAATTTGTGAGGCGGTTTCTGCGAGTACAGCGATCAAAAGAACGCGTCAGCGCTTACGCATGATAAGAGGGTGGAGATACGGAGGGGCATGCAAAAGGCATGTGCGCCCCCTCCCGCCCCCTGTCGTGAAGGAGCTTCCACGTACCATGTGAGATAAGCCGTGAGTCAACTCCAACGGTAACGCCCTTGGGCCGGTCACTCAACCACTGGACCCAATCACGCCCTTCCATTCCTCCAGACCCGACCTTGCGCACATGCCAGTTGTTATCTAGTTGGCGTTCAGCCTGAGTGTAGTAGCGGGCGTCTACAAATAATAGAGCTTCGTTTTGCGATATGACTGCGGTTCCTTGCGAACCAGTAAAGCTGCGGATGCCAGTCAGTCTGGTGATTCTTGGCGACAAGAGGAAGGCACAATACTGACCCCGATATAAATTCTCTCCGTTTGTCTGGTGCTGCGACGTGCTCGCTCTGATGAGCGTCTTCTGAGGGTACAACACTATCGAAGAATGTCATCAGTATCGTTGAGAAGATGCGAAGTCAACAGGCAATGCACTCACTAATATCCTAGGGGCTCTGGTTCGGCTTTCATGAGAGATCTGAGCTCTGCTAGCCGAGCGGTGCTATCAGTCCGAATGAGATTGGTGGTGAGATCCAGCTGCTTCCCATTGCCATTCATGGTACCGAGCGTATGTACGCTCAGGTAACCTCCATCTGCTACAACCTTGCCCCATCCGACGGCTGCGGCAGCAGAGGGACTTATCCTCCCGGAATAAGGTATTGATTCTTGGGTTTGTAGAGTGGAAAGCGATGGAGATGTTAGACTCGCGAGCTCTGCTCGTGCGAGGGAGGTGGATGACGTGTTTGCAGAGGAGGTCGAGTCGGTGCTCATCTTCCTGGAGAAGAAGGGAATGGGCATCTTTTTTCTTTAGATGGGGGTTTATGACTAGTATAGGGTAATGTGATGTGGGCGAAGAGTCTGTGTGCCGACGACCTGTAGTAGTATTTTGTGTAATGGAGAGAGGGGGAGGCGGAGGAGGATGTGGTAAAGGTGAGAAGGTGGATGTGTGGTGGTGTGGCAGGCGCTTTACGAGGAATACGGAGCAGTCTAACTCGGAATCCTCACGCTCTATTGAGGGCCATTGCCCTTTGAAAACGAGGCAGCCGCGCACTACAAGTGAGCTACCGCCTCATGATATTCACCCACTGACACGCTGCATGCTACATCCTTTCCTTTCTACACGAGACCAGAACCCTCTACCACTCTCGGACATTCCCTCCGATTCAAAGAGGGTCACCTCCCGGATCGGCCAGATCCACCTCGATACGGTCGTAGCATGCCTAATCTAGTGCGATACATGTGGCACAGGCTGAGCAATGGACATACTTTGTCATGAATTTGAGTGAGGCACCCTGGCTCCACCGTCCACAACGTCCGAGAGGTGATTCTTCTGGCCCAAGCTTTTCAGAAAGCGACGCTCGTTGGTATTAGAATCTCCCATCTCATGTGCGGGAATACCGTGAATCTTGGCCGGGTGAAGGTCGCCTGATCATGATTCGATCGTATCTCCAATTGGATCCACGGCCACTACTCTCGGATGACACGCGACGAAATAAGCTGCGCACGAGCGTCGCTTTTTCCGGTTGAGCAAGAGCAGTAGCGTAATATGTAGTCTAAGTGCCGCTTGCCAATATAGTCAACAACGTGCGGTCCTGCGAGCCGGCCTGACACGAGTGCTACCCGATTGGACAGCTGCTCCTTCAAGGTCGAGATACGTGTGCACCGTTCTCAGCGCTTTGCTTTCGATGCCAGATTGACATGGGGTATTGGGGTAGAGGTCTTCAACTCCATATCTATGGGCGCCAATTGCATTATCGGGTGGCAGCGTTTCGTTCAACTTTATCGCGCTTTAGCTGGGTGGAAGATCCTCAGTTTCAGTCGGCGTACCCGCCGCTTCACGCAGTGGAGCGAAGTGAGAGTATATATCCAACGTTAAGAATACGGAATCGGAAGCACGGATGAGAAGCTAATGAATGACATGCCGCTCAAATCAGTTGAGACCTCAAAGTTGTGGTAATCATTAATTCGCTTGGTTTGATGAAAAGAGCATCAATGAAAATAACCGGATACAGAAGGTGATGAATGGGAACTCGCATTTGCCTTTAGCGTCTTTAACATCGCCACCAGTTCTGCGATTTAGTCTGGAACCCTTGGATGCTCTCGACCGACACTCTCTGCTCCTCATGAAGAGGCTTCTGTTCCGCTTGAACCTTGGTGATGATCGAGACCACGTCGCCCCAGCAAATCTCACTCCTCTTGTACTCCGCCGCGGCCTCGGCTTAGTATTGAATAGATGCCCAATGGGCTTCGGATGCATCATCTGTGATAACTTTGATGACATTCCCCGTCATAAGAAGCCGACCAAGGAAGGTCACTGTGATATATCGTCCATTAGCATCTGTGTTGTCTTCAAGCATGCAGAAAGAGTACTGCTGCGACCCGACGTGGATACTATTCTGGGAATTGGCATAGATAGCTAGTCGCTAAGGCTTGGGAGGTGTTTAGCGAGGCGATGGGAGTGTGTGGGGGTTTGATAGTGAAGAGGGATCAGCGCACAAAATAGGTCGCGAACGTCTGGCGATGCGGTGCACATGATACAACGCCGTCATAACTCGCAAGTGTGGGTGATTTACGCTCAGAATGGGTCTGATCAGACATCTATTCTCCAATAAAGATCCGATAGTGACGTGGGTTTCGAAGTTACTCGAGAACGGAAAGCTGGTAATCCGGGGGATGATGCTTTGATAGACCTTTCGAGCAGCTCATCCTTCCGGAGCGCCCTGTTTTTTAAAGTCAAACGTCTTCAGCCCTTGAGCTCTGCCAAGTTTTCGCGACGCTGAGTCCATTTCCTCCGTAAGAACAAGATCCCAGAGCGCCAAGAGTGGGACTTCCACCCATAGGACGTGCGTGCCCCCCTCAATCGACCCTATAATTTCGACTTAGTAGCCGGATGATCATCGCCCCATATGCAACAGACCCCCTTTGTCACTTCCGCTGAACTAATGTAACCAAGCAATCATATAACCGATCATTTTGCCAGTATGTCAAATTCACGGCGCTTGGGAGTTTGATGGTTTGAACTCCAAGGGCAAGATCCCCCTTAAGCCCATCCCACATGAGTTTGTTATCGCTCCGTGGCATCCCTATCCGAGGTACGAATGAGGTAGACTTGTTTGGCCACGATCGGCGGCCCATTGCACGCGTCTCAGCTGGAGAAGGACTCATTAATCCGATACGATGCAGTGTGAAGTTGGGAATCAGCTGGCGGGCATTGGAGCGACAAAGCCTTTGAAGCATTCAGCATCGAGGTAGGGGAGCGGGCGAACGGCGAATAGCGCAGGGGCCGACACGATCCCAATACGGGAGCGAGACGCCTTATTAATATATACTTGTTTATCCTGGCAATGCTTGGATAATTGCGGATACTGTGTAAGAAGTGGACAGCACGCTGTGCAAGTATGGGTGAAGACGTGGGAGTTCTCGTTCTCCGTTTCATGTTTCGAATCTCGACTGGACGCGTCCTGTATTGCATGCCCGTCGCCACCACTGGAGTTATCCGCAGACAACTTACTCTAGGGTGAGGATACCAATCACTTTGAAGGAGCAGTCTAATGAGATATATTGCTTACAGGAAATTTATTGACTTGCCCCAAGGAATGGCGCCTTCACCACCTCAACAATCCTCCCTGAACGAGTTATGGGCCAAGAAGGGGAAAGCCAAGAAGCTAGAAACAGATGATGATAGTATGGATGTCGACGTTAAGGCTGGCCGTGAGTAACCTTGATCGTGCATCGACACCACCTCCGCGCTAACTTGGATTTCGGGATAGAACCGTCTGGGAAGGCTAAAGCAGTCAATAGGAAGAATGACTCCGGTGAATAAATATACCAGCGATTACTTTCACGTTTAAATCGAATTATAGTTCCTCAGGTTCTAGGCCATCCAAGGCTAAAAGGCGAAGGATTATCGAGTCTGACGAAGAGGACGATGCGGCCACGCCGACCTCAACGATGAAGAACGCGCCAATCTCCTCGTCAAAGCCCAAACCATCAGCAAAGAAGCAGAAAGCATCAAAGGTCGCTGTGCCACAGGAAGATGAGGCGTCAGAGGCGGAGTCTGCTACATCACAGGGCATGAAATCTGAACATGCTGCCTCCGAGCCTGCGGAGAACCACGGTGCAGAGGAAGACGAAGGAGAATCGGAGCTCGAGGAAGAAGACGACAAGGAGACATCCGCTGTGGCCGCTAAACTTGCCAAGAGACAGGCTCTCCCCGATGTAGAACTAAAAGGCGTCACATGGAAGACCGGAGATCCCATTCCCTACGCGGCTCTCGCCCACGCATTTGGTCTCATAGAAGCCACGACCAAAAGGCTGGAAATCACGTCTCTACTCACTGCTTTTCTTCTCCTCGCCATCAAACGAAGGAAAGCCGGAGACTCTGAGTCCGTAAAGCAAGCTGTTTACTTATGTATCAATAGGGTATGATCCCGCTGCCTGTCTGCTAGAGACGCTCGTCTGACCTGCTTTATTTCAGCTCTGTCCTGACTTTATGGGCGTAGAACTAGGTATTGGCGAGTCTTTACTGGTCAAAGCAATCGCCGAGTCTACAGGTCGGAAACCGAAAGAAGTACAGACGGATCTTAAAAAGGAAGGGGATTTAGGCCTCGTGGCCATGGTGAGCACGTCTCACTTCCATTTGTCAACCGGTTATGTTGAACTAGTGGACTGTCAAAGAACTCGAAGAACTCGCAACGCCTTCTGTTCAAGCCTAAGCCATTGACTGTTCCGTTTGTCTTCTCAAAACTCGAGGAAATTGCCAGGAGCACGGGTCATTCGGTGGGGCACCGTTCTTTATCCGTATTGTCGGCCAATTAGCTGAACAAAGGTCGTTGGTATCCCCAGAGCCAAGCGAAGAAGATAGCAATCATTACAAAGGTACTCGCCGCGTGTCAAGGGATGGAAGCCAAATACATCATTCGCTCCCTGGAAGGCAAGCTGCGCATTCGTTTGGCCGAGCGAACGGTCCTGATCGCCCTGGCCCATGCCGTCGTTCTGAGTCGTAAGTCGATGATTAGGCTTATTCAGTATTGGGGAGCTGATCCAAACATGCCCATCAGAGGATCGTAAACGCAGCAGTGAGCAGCTTGCAACCGATCTTGAAGCCGGAGCGAGCATGTTGAAATCTGTGTACAGGTATGTGCTTGTTTACGTCTCCTTGATTCCGGCTGACCATGGCCGTCTTAGCGAGATCCCCACATATGATCTTGTGATACCCGCCCTTCTCAACTACGAAATCGATTCGCTTCACACACACTGCAAGTTAACGCCTGGCATACCGCTCAAACCTATGCTCGCAAAACCTACGAAAGCCATCGGAGAAGTGCTTGACCGGTTTGAAGGGAAGAAGTTCACTTGTGAATACAAGTATGACGGCGAACGGGCACAAGTCCACAAGCTTCCGGATGGTTCTGTTGCCGTCTTCTCCCGGAACAGCGAGGACATGAGCAAGAAGTATCCAGACTTGGTCGAGCAGCTGCCGAGGTGTATCGCTGAGAGCACGCAAAGCTTTGTGCTGGATGCAGAGGCCGTTGCGGTTGACAAAGTTACGGGGAAGTTGCTGCCGTTCCAGGAACTCAGCAAGCGGAAACGGAAAGATGTGAAAATGGAGGACATCCAGGTGAAAGTCTGCTTGTTCGGGTTCGATCTCCTTTTCCTGAACGGAGAGGTGAGTGCTTCAATGAGCCTGGTTAAATAGAACCCTCCTACTTACACTTGCGACAGCCTCTACTCAAGAAAACACTCTCCGAGCGCCGTGAGTTGCTTCGCAAGGCGTTCGCCCCCGTCCCAGGGGAATTTGGCTTCGCCACTTCGTCCGACTCTGAATCCGTAGAGGACATCCAAACTTTCCTTGAGACCAGTGTGAACGACGGTTGTGAGGGTCTTATGGTCAAAATGATGGACAGCACTGAGAGTTACTACGAGCCGTCGCGTCGTAGTGTCAATTGGCTGAAGGTGTGTCGAATATTCCCCACATCGCGGAGGGCCATGTCGCTGAGATGTTTTCGGCATTAGCTCAAGAAAGACTACCTGGCTGGTGTTGGCGACTCGCTGGACCTCGTCGTCGTGGGCGCTTACTACGGAAAAGGCAAACGCACAAATGTCTATGGCGCCTACCTCCTCGCATGCTATGATGCGGACTCGGAACAGTTCCAGACTATCTGCAAGATCGGCACCGGGTTCTCTGATGAAGCTCTTGCCGCCAACTATGCCAAACTTAAACCACTTGAAATCGGAGCGAAGCCAAGGGGTGACATGAACGTGGGCGGCGCGAAGCCAGATGTTTGGTTGAAGCCACAGGTTGTGTGGGAAGTTCTGACTGCCGATCTGAGTCTTAGTCCAATCTACAGCGCTGCGCAGGGCTTGGTACGTGGTCCAGTTTCTAGTTGCTGAGGCACGATGTGCTAACCTCAACGAAGGCGGATAAACGAGGGATCTCCTTGCGTTTCCCTAGGTTTATCCGGAATCGTGAAGACAAGGGACCTGAAGATGCCACGGGCCCAGAGCAGGTGGATCCTTTCTTATCGTGTAACCGCTCCTCGGATACTAACTAAGCTCGCAGATTGCCGAACTGTACCAGAGACAGGCCGTTGTCGGCCAAAGTAAAGGAGGCGAGAAAGGCGAGGCCGCTGAGGATGACTTCTGGTGAAAGATTGCAGGCTCAGTCATAACCGCCTTAACTGTTCGCATGAGTGATGAGTGGGGTACATATCTTGTATACACTTTCTAATATTGAGTGCGATCATGACGCGGTGCACGTGCCTCCAGATGCGGCAGAGAATTGATGCGCTATCGCGCTATCCCACTCTGCCCATCACCATCCCATTGCCTGATATTATCCAACCGACTCCTTGAAATGGTTACTCGTGAGTGCCAAAGCTCCCTAGTCGAGCCGTACGCGCATTCTAATCATATCGCACACATCTTGATCGCGTATTGTTTTTGATCAGAGAAACACCTTTATGACAATCATGCCGATCTCGTTGTGGACAGTTTGAAAGGGCTTTGTGCTTCCAATCCGTCTGTCGGTCTCGATGAAGAATACAAAGGTAAAAAAACGATCGTCCCGATCCATGCCAGATTGACTGATTTTGAACCATTGGGGCACAATCCTTCCTCACTGACAGTACTGTATAACCGCGAGGTTAATCCAAAGCATGTCTCCGTCATCTGTGGAGGTGATGCTGTCCTATCTAGAAATGCTTTGATCGATGTCATTACTCAGATCCTCTCTCGCTCTTTGTAGGTGGATCTGGTCATGAACCCGCACACGCAGGCATGGTCGGTGATGGTCTACTAGCGGCAGCTGTCTGTGGCAATATATACGCCAGTCCGAACGTGGCTCAGATCAGGCGAGCCATCGAATTGGTCGGGTCTGGTCCGGGCGGGTAAATGTTTTTGTCTCAACATCTCCCACTCTATATCTCAATCTGACTCTGACTTGACTGCCAGTGCGCTCTTGGTTGTCAAGAACTACACCGGCGATGTATTGAATTTCGGCCTCGCTAGCGAGCAAGCTAAGGCTTCGGGTGCAAAAGCCGGTGTACGCGTGGTCATCGTTGGGGATGATGTCAGTGTAGGGAGAACACAGGGTGGATTAGTTGGTAGAAGGTGAGGGGAGCAGCCGTTACAACCCCTGATATCTTGGCTGATAGGCACATTCAGAGGTTTAGCGGGCACCGTTCTGGTGTACAAAATAGCGGCTGCATTGGCTCGCTCAGGCGCTTCTCTTTCGGCCGTGGAAGCAGCAGGTAAACAAGTCGCCGAAAACGTCGCGACTATTGGCGTCGGTCTGGAGCATTGCCATGTGAGTTGTTTCCGGTGTTATGCCCTAGCTGCGTCTTTCTCACTATTGACGTGGTTTGGTAGGTGCCTGGTACTGGACCGACGGAAGCTCACCTAGCGGCCGACGAAGTTGAACTGGTACGTAACTGAAGGATTTCGTATACACCCCTTATGCTCACCGTAATGTCCTCATATAGGGCATGGGTATACATAACGAACCAGGCTTCCAGCGGATTCGCCCAGCGCCGCCTCTCACTGAACTCATGGATCAGATGATGAAGCTACTGACATCCACTGACGACAAAGAGAGATCATTCTTACCATTCAAACACGATGGGACCGATGAGGTCGTGCTGCTGGTAAACAACTTGGGAGGCATCAGCGAGTTGGAAATGGGCGCAGTGGCTGGGAAAGGTGCGCCTGGCAAGTCCTGTCGACTGAATATCTGACCTTCATAATATCCGTCTCTTCAGCATCTAAATGGTTCGGTTCACATAAGATCAAAGTGCAGAGGATGCTCGTCGGTACTTATATGACCTCGCTCAATATGCCTGGGGTATCTGTGACCGTCCTTCTCCTCCCTCGAGACCAACCGGATACAGCAACAGCACACACATGCTTACATGCCAAAGATTTGATCGCTCTGCTTGACGAGCCGGCGAATGCGCCGGGGTGGAGATGGCATGCCAGGAGTGAGGCGCGATCTTCTTTAGACCCAGCCCATGTCGTGACCAGCTCGATCTCAACAAGGGTGCATGAGCACCAGCTAACCCGTAAGTGTAGCCCTTCTTATCATGGTACTCGACTCTGGACTTATGTATAATGGTCGTCACACTTGTGTAGCCGCTGATCAAGGATCATTCCTGCAAGCGATCAAGAGAGCCGCAGAGGCACTCGTGGCGGCGGAACCACGGATTACTAGGATGGATCAGATTGTTGGGGATGGAGACGCTGGCTTGACCTTGAAGGCTGGAGCGGAAGGTGAGCTCTCCTCGACGAAGTGTTATGATGCATTGTGATCAATCGGTGATCTCTCTGGAAGGCGTGCTTCTCGCCTTGAATAAGAATGATATCAAAGGCGAGAATGTTATCTCTGACCTCCTCGCAATCGCGGATGTGGTCGAGAAGAGCATGGGTGGAACAAGTGGTGCTTTGTACTCGTGAGTATTCCGTCCCAGTCGGAATTGTGTCCGTGTTTATCCCTTGGCCTCCGTTTAGAATTTTCCTGAGCGGTCTCGTGAAAGCTCTCCGGAATGGGGTGAGCCCGGACGCTTCTGTGATGACAGCAGAAATCTGGGTCACCTCCACGAAAGAGGCATTGGGGACCCTGATGAAATGTGAGTGGACGATTGCTGCGATTCTCCCAAGTCGATCCTGAGGCGGCTCATACCCCACGTGCCCTTAGATACTCGTGCCCGACCTCCGTCACGCACGCTAATGGACCCGTTGACTGCCTTTGTGCAACAGCTTCCGCAAGGCTTGTCTGCTGCAAGTCAAGCAGCGAGAGATGCGGCCAACGAGACCAAGAGTATGGCCGCGAAAGCGGGGCGATCCGCGTATCTGGATCAGAAGGAATTGGCAGGAGGTGATACGCCTGACCCTGGAGCATGGGGTGTGGCTATCCTTGTCACTGCGCTGGAGGGTGATGTAGAATTCTAGACCGAAGTGATAGTTAGAGATGTAAGGGATTGGCTTGCCGCCGTGACGTACCTTTGTGGGCGATAGCCGGAGCGCGAGAGGCCACACGGACACCCTGATTGGGATTGGGACTGTGCCTTGGCACAAGCCTCATTTCTGGGCTTGGGCATGCTGCTAAGCGTATATATCACCCACGACTGTAACGAACACCCGCCCCTCTTACTCACAGTCTCCTACACGCCATGTCCTCCTTCCTCGACACCCTCAAGAACGCGTCTGACCTCCTCCATCTCTCCTCTGAGAAACTCCCCGTAGCGCCTGATGGTCTCACAGACACCGAGGCATCTTCCACATCCTTGAACAAGCCTGCAGATCATGGATTAGTATATAAGCTTATTGATGATGTCGAAGGTGCCTTTCAGCGAGGTGATCCGATCGAGCTCAACGAGCAGACATTGGTGCGCCAACGCCTCGACGCGATGAGGTCATTCATGATCACTTATCTTATCACTTGCAGCTTGCCGTTGTCGACGCTCTTCGAGATGCTAATAGTGTCGGTGTTGACGACCGGTACATGTTGGTACGTGATGGCTCTTACGTGACCAACCGTCAACTTACGCATCTTTTCGGCATGGATGGATCTCTTTGTCGTGAAACTAGTTGGAAAAGCTGTTCACGTTGGTGGCAAGGCTGCCTCCCGACTCAGCAATACAGGCGAAAATGGAGAATGTGATGGTTGAGTACCGTAAGTCGATGCGCGCTGGGAATGGATGGGCAAAGTGCTAAATCAGGAACCAGTCTGGTACGATCTGCCCCATCCTCCTGTCACATATCTGGGAAAGAAATATGCGTATCGTACCGCCGACGGGTCATTCAACAATGTCCATACACCAGATCTTGGGAAAGCGCGTACGCCATACACTCGAAGCGTTCAGCCCAAGAATCCGATACCCTGTAAGGCACGATTGTTTACGCGCTATTCATTCTCCGCTGACAACGCCACGGGATAGACTCATCCCTGCCCGATCCGGGGCTTGTCTTTGATTCTCTCCTACGACGTGACGGTGTAAGTGCGATCGAAAGTTCGCTTTGCAATATTTGCTGACACTTTTATTATACGTAACAGTCTGCGCCTCATCCATCCGGCATATCGTCGTTGCTCTTTGCATTCGCAAACATTGTCATCCACTCTCTGTTCAAGACTGATGAGAAGAAACCTTTTATCAACAACACGTCATCGTATCTGGATCTTTCGCCACTGTATGGTGACTCTGATGCGGTGCAGAAAAGCGTCAGAGTTTTGGACGGCCGCGGACTCTTACACGAGGACACGTTCGCAGACAACCGTCTATTGATGATGCCGCCGTCGACTCCTGCTCTTTTGATCATGTTCTCTCGAAACCACAAGTAAGCAAGGCGGTCCATTTGAGAGTCGTATTTGAGCTGACTGGGGTCACCTGAACCAGTTACATTGCCACCAAGCTACTGCAGATTAACGAGCGGGGCACCTACACGGACCCTCCCCCAAGTGACGATCCCGCTGCCCTCATGACCCAGGATGACGATATCTTTAACAAGGTGTGCTCCTCCGTGACCTTCTCTGCTTTGTCTACCTACTGATTTTGTGTTTTCATTTCTTAAGGCCCGTTTAGTGAATTGTGGACACTTCATGAACGTTATATTGACAGAGTAAGCCGGAAACTCAGATCAGATCGGTCCGTATGCTTACGATCCGTGGTCATAAGCTACATTGGCGCGATCTTGGGACTACCGAAAGATGGGAATACTTGGAGGTTGGATCCGCTACAGGTGAGCCTGGCTCGATGTCAGACGATCGAGTCGCCAATACCCTTGAATCTGGTAGCAAATACGGGAATTTGATCGAGACCTTCTGGAAAGAGGTCGAGGTGCGGATATTCGACTTCTTTACTTACATCCTCTACTAATGCATCGTATTGAATCAAGGCAACGCCGTTTCTGTCGAGTTCAATCTGTTGTATCGCTGGCACGCGACAATCTCTACCACTGACGAGGCATGGACCGAAGATATCATGCGCAAGATGTTCCCTTCCGTATCTTGGCAGTCAATTACGCCCACCGAGTTCCGTCAACGGGTCCAGGAATTGCGACTCGGAGCAACCGCCGCATCGACTGCAGGGCCGAGTGGGGCACCGGCCACTGCCCTCCTGCAACCTCACTCGACTGGTAGCACAGGCAATGGCTCGACACATAGCTCTACTTCTTCGCATACAAGTTCGTCTTCGAGTGGCGCTCCGCCCAGCACGTGGACGTTTGGTGGCATGCGAAGAGATCAGAAGACTGGCCGCTTCGACGACGACGAATTGGCGAACATCCTTCATAACGCGACCGAGACGGTAGCACAGTCCTATAGGGCCAGGGGTACGCCGGATGTTATGAGGGTGATTGAGGTTATTGCGATCGAACAAGCGAGAAGCTGGGGTGTATGTACATTGAATGAGTTCAGGCAGTTCCTTGGATTGAAAGGTTCGTTCGTATCATTATCTGTCATTATCTGTCTCATTGACGAGAAACCTTTACAATCGACTAGCCTACACGTCTTTCGAGGAATGGAATCCTAACCCGGAGATAGCCAACGCCGCAAGAGCATTGTATATGCATATAGATCGATTGGAATTATACGTGAGGAACTCAAGATCGTTCGCTGAATATTTTAGGGGCTGAAGTTCATTCACTGCTGTAGGTCGGAATGCAGGCTGAGGACGCGAAAAAGCCTGGACCGGGAGCTGGTCTTTGCCCTGGCTACACCATCTCGAGAGCTATCCTCGCCGATGCCGTCTCTCTCACACGCGGGGATCGTTTCTATACGACCGACTTTACGCGTACGTTTCAGGTCTAATTATTTCTCCTTGAACGCAACCTAATCTCAGTTTGCTGTAGCGTATAATCTCTCTGCATGGGGCTTTCAAGATTGCGCCATGGATAAAACGAACGCGAATGGTGCCCTCGGTGGAGGTATCGGCAAGCTGCTTCTCAGGAATCTGCCATCGAACTATTCGTACAACAGTATCTACGGGCTCTTCCCCTTCTACACTCCCAAAACGATGTCGGCGGCTCTCAAGGATCTGGGCTTGAGCACTCAGTATGCGCTGGACAGGCCGCTCAAAGCACCGCCGGTTATCAGCGTGAACACTTGGGCAGGGGTTACTAGTGTGTTAGCAGATTTCAAGGCGTTCAGCGTAACGTACGGGGATAGCATGCGTGCAATGACTAAGGGCTACGGGTACGACTTTTCGTTTATCTTTGGCTTTGAGAGATACTGAGCCCTTTGTGTAGGTTCTTCCTGGCTTTTGATGAACCATCAAAACATATATTCGATATGGAACTCGTAAGCATTTCAGTCCCGTAATGAAAAACGGTCTCTGCTGATCCGAAAGCTATACCCTAGATGCGGAACGCGCTCTTCCCAAATGAGGCTGCTCTACCAGGTTACGCCGAGTTTTATGGCAACATGACGTCGCGACTCATCCGAGAGAAGTCGTTCTCGTTAGTTGGCCAGGCCTCCCGTTCAGTTGACATCGTGAGGGATGTCCTGAACCTCGTTCCAGTCCATTGGGTCTCACGACACATAGTGGGTACACCACTACCCATAAAGCATTGTGTTCTCTCCTCAACCTGTTATACATTATTTGTAGGCCGGAATTCCCCTCAAAACGAAGAATAATCCCCATGGCCCGCACACTGAACAAGACGTTTATATGTTCATGGAAGTGGTATTTACGTATGTATGGCACCCCCGATGGCGCGGTGTCCTTTTATTGACGCTATCCGTTGTAGGTTTATCTTCCTCAACGTACAACCGGAAACTGGCTGGTTCCTTCGTACCAATGCTCAGAAGGTGGCTACAGTGCTACAGACGTATATACAGGGTCATATCGACGCAGAGCGCGCATCCGCCAGTGTGAGTTTTGCACGAAACGGGAGGCGAGTCGTATTGTTCACCCGAACCCCAATGAATCTCTAGGTACTGGCTCGCTTCAAGGGTGCGGTCCTTAACTGGCTATCTGGCGAGCAAACGGAGGAGGATACCTTCATCAAACGACTTGCGGCGAGCGGAAGGCCCTCTGATATATTGTCCTACAACGTCTTCGGTGTGATTATCGCATCATGTGCCAATTTCTCCCAAGGTGAAGATAGACCCCCCGTTCGTTTCTATTCTCAAGTACTGATACCATCAATCTACGCAGCGGCGACACAGATCGTGAACTTCTATCTCGACGACGCTCGGAGCAAGGAACGGGCCGAAATCATCAGGCTTGTGCACCAAGACACCCCCGAGGGAAACGCTCGACTATTGGGTTATATTTTGGAAGCTATGAGTGAGGTTCATCGCTAGCACTCCGTCTTTTGCATACGCATTGATGGGAATCATCATCTGTGCCAGGACTCGATCCACAAGCTCCTGGTATTTTCCGTCGGGCAGCAGTCGATACAGAAATCCAAGAGAGCGGTGAGAAGGAGCCCACCAAGGTCCTTAAGGGTGACACTATTTTCGTCAGTATAAGGAATGCTGGGTACGATGTAAGCCCCAACCCAACTATACCCCAAACTCTTTGCGGTTCTAACCTGATGTTTGTCAAAGCCCGCTGTTTTCGGTCCAGATCCCACAGTTATTGATCCGACGCGGCCGAGCGAGAAATACATGATGTTCGGAAGCGGAATGCATGCGTAGGTTTTGTTGCTGGAAGATTTGAATCAAGTATGTGACTCACATTTCATGCTTCCATAGCTGTCTGGGTCGCTGGTTCGTCGAAGCTGTGAGTTGCCAATAACATACGGGGCACCATTTACTTTGAATCTAACTCGATTCCTTTCTTTTTGGTAGACCATGCCGCACGTGATACGTAGCGTATTCTCGTTGAAGAATCTACGGCGTGCACCAGGGCAGTCGGGTCAATTGGACCGCTTCAACCAAACCTTGTATGGCAGTACACAGGCGTCGATGTTCGTGGACCCTCGCGCCAATGTGACTCCCTGGCCTCCGTCGATGCTGCTTGTGTACGACCTATAGAAGATTCATGGGGAATACGAACTCTCAAGAAAATAGGACATTCCGATCATTTTTGCACTAATAGCTGTCGTATCATACCCAACCTGTAATCAACCGTTGACTCTAAAGTTAGCTTATTGCCAACCTTTTAGCCATGGGGACCGGCCTGCTCGAGATATGTTAAGTGGAACTAATCACATTACACTAGATTATCCATCTGTCCCAATCAACCACGGTATCCAGCACTGGCCCGGGCCAAAGAAATATATTTCATCATGACATGACGCGGGGAGACTCCAGTTGCAATGAATAGCGCAGTCGCCACACCCGTAAGACCCCTATGCAGTACATTCCGAGGCAACCATGGACAGAAGTCGATTGGGCAACTAAATAAGCGTTTCCGCACCGTGAACAGAGTGTAGATATGGTGGGGCGACTGTGAGAGAGCGGGGTCGTCTTGAGTAGTAAAGTCCCTGCCGTGAGTTGGACGGCTGGCATGCCCCAGATGTCTTCAAGAACGCATTAACGTGGGGCACGCAAGTTATCGCAGATTCTCCCTGAGACCCCAGCACCAATCATGGGCGTCAAAAATGAGATGATTTGCATAGGACGCCTGTAGTCTAGTCGTGAGGACCGGCAAGGTGAGTCGTCCATTGCCGGCAGTGGTGGACATTCAATAGTAGTATGGATGATCAGTCACAAGTGAGGAAAGGGGTGGAAAGGTTGGATCGGTTATCGGGAAAGAGAGGTAGGCGGGATGCGTGCGAGTTATCCGTTAGGAGACCAAGAGACATGTGAACCGCGCTTCCCAGCTCAGTCGCCTCGCCGCCACTTATATACCGCCCAACCTTTTTAACCTTGCCTCTACTCATCTATATTTCCTCTATCTTCACAAATGGCCGGTAAATCAGCTCTCCTCCAAAAGCACGACGACGACGTTGTCATCGTCTCTGCACTCCGTACCGCGGTCACCAAGGTCAGTCGTGATCGATGCACCTCTCTGGTTTCGCGTATACTGACCTGGTTTTCTTGATATAGGGCAGGAAAGGTGGCTTCAAGGATACTCAACCTGAAGAGTACTTAGCAGCCGTCCTCAAGGCCGTCTACACCTCTGTCAAGCTTGACCCCAAGCTCGTCGGCGACATCGCGGTCGGTAACGTCCTCCCCGCAGGTGGAGGCGCGTCCGCCGCCCGCATGGCAGCTCTCTATGCTGGTATTCCTAATACTACTCCTATCGCCACTGTCAACCGTCAATGCAGCTCTGGACTCGCCGCTGTTAACCAGATTGCGAACCAAATCAAGGCTGGCGAGATTGACATTGGTATTGGTGCGTCGTAGTTGCAAGAGAACGCGCGAGGCCGTCTTTGTAACGCGTCTCTGCTATATCTGTTTAGGTGCTGGTGCTGAGAGCATGACGAACGGCTTCGGGCCCGGCGCCATGCCCTCGAAGTTCTCCGACGTTGTCCTCACCAACCAGGAAGCTGCCGACTGCCTCCTCCCCATGGGCATCACCTCCGAGAACGTCTCTACCGATTTCAACATCACCCGTGAAACGCAGGACAGGTTCTCCGCCGAGTCCTTCCGCAAGGCGGCAGCTGCTCAAAAGGCGGGCAAGTTCAAACACGAGATCGTCCCCGTCAAAGTCAAGTGGACCGACCCCAAGACCGAGGAGGAGAAGGATATCACTGTCGACTCGGACGATGGTATCCGTGGCGATGTTACCGCTGAGAGTTTAAGCAAACTCAAGCCTGCGTTCAAGAAGGATGGATCGACCACCGCTGGTAGCTCGAGTCAGGTCTCCGACGGCGCGGCGGCGGTGTTGTTGATGAGGCGGAGCGTGGCCAAGAAGCTGGGAATGCCTATCTTGGCTAAGTTTGTGGTCGCACAGGCGGTCGGTGTTCCCCCGAGGATCATGGGTGTTGGCCCGGCGTACGCCATTCCCAAGGCACTCGCCAAGGCCGGTATCACGGTCGCTGATGTTGATTTCTGGGAGGTGTGTTCAACCGCATCGGATAAGTCTTTAGAATTGTAGCTGACGTGCGGCGACCGGATAGATCAACGAGGCCTTCGCGTCGCAGGCCATCTACTCCATTCAGACCTTGAAGATTCCGTTCGAGAAGGTTAACCTTTGGTATGTACCAGCAACACCTATCTGGTTTTCACACCGTTCCTAAATATGCGTTAATTTCAGGGGTGGAGGAATTTCTATCGGCCATCCTCTCGGTGCTAGTAAGTATTGGCTGACGAAACCGTATGTGTTCTCGTGTTGATTGTAAAATCTTTATTAGCCGGTGCCCGTCAGATTGCGACTGCGCTCAACGTCGCGAAGGAGACTGGAGGAAAGGTCTTCGTGACCAGCATGTGCATTGGCAGCGGCATGGCGAGTCTTTCAGAGCGTCTCGAATAAATGTGAAGTCCTAACGTTGATCATCCAATCATTTTTAGGGTATGGCTGCTGTGTTTGTTAACGAGCAGTAAAAACGCGCCCGTTTCCTGTTCGGTGATTGAGACTATCTTTTATGTATCCTTGTACACTTGTGTTATACCTCGTGCTGCATTAATTTCCTCGTCAATGCAAACAGGCTTTACGACCACCAGAGTGAATGAAACCTGGATTGATGCGAATATTCGGTATGGTGGAAGGTATGAAACTTGGAAACCAAGCGAACGATTGCGCAGGCCGTTGAGGGTCGCTGTCATTGGAGTTAATGCAATTGGGACAGCGAGGGTGCTCTGTATTTTGTGCAAGGAGACGAAAATGACAATTTGAGAGCTGATGACAAATTCGTCTGAGACAGCAAGAGACGACAGAGTCAATAGAGAGAGGGAAGGGAATTAAGCTATTTATTTCTTATCGCTGGAATCGATAGACGCGTGTGTCGATTAGCGTTGCGACGTCTGATGGGTTGATGCTCGACTTGCTCGTCTTCATCGTCAACTTCCTCCTCATCTTCGTCGTCATCCTCGTGGTCAGACGAGAGGCTCGGGGCGTGACCTTCTATGAACATGGAGAGCGCTAGGACGACTTTGCAGATCGCGTTCAGGTTCACGATGGCTTCATGCGGATTCTGCCCGTTTGCGATGTCCGTGCGTATATCCTCTAGCTCGCTTTTGATCTTACTGATGATTGACGCTATTTCGGCGATCTGTGGCCAAGTTAGGGCATAAGGGCCGGAGGTCATATAGTATGTCGCTAAATATCGGGGCACCTTGGGGGGCTCACCGTTGTCTGTTCTTGCTCGAGAGCTCTGAGAGCTGTATGAAGTTGAGCTATGGTTTTTGGTTGAGAACTCATTAAGATGGACTGGAGGGAGGATCTGTCAATGGGCGAGATTCAGAATACGTTTAATATACATATGCCACAAATTCAAATTAGTCGCGACGGCGATCGGTTACGGCATCATGTATTTTCACAGGCCTTGACTGAAAACGTCATGATCGATCCTTTCGGTGAACCAACAGACTCGATACGCTCCGTGTTCGATGCACACCGTCAACGTCGCGATGAGCAACAACGCACTCTCCTCCTCTCTCAGCACAATGTACAACCTGACATCCTCCTCTCTCGTATACTTCATACCAACGACTGGTCCCTTGATCAACGCTACAACCTCAGCTTCGTCATTCGCCCACCCCCTCACATCATATCCCTCGTCAACTCCTTCCAGGAACGGCTCTTAACTCTAGCGGGCGACAGCATCTGGTGCCCTGAACCCCATGCACTCCACATGACGATCTACGAAGTCACTCACTCACGCACCAGCGATGACCTCGAGTTATACCTCAACAGAATCCGGCAGCATAGGGAGGGCCTCTTCGACCTACCGTTTGATAAAGTGACACTCGATGCTCCGCTCGTTAACTTTGATGCTTCGGCTGTCGCCTTCTCCTTCCTTCCTCTCGACTCTCCCTACTCATATCAGCATTTACGCTCGGATGTCTTCCAACGCCTATCGAAGATCGGAGTGACCTGGGAAGGTCGTTATATCCTCCCGAGTGCTCACATCACTATTGCACGCTTCATCTCTACCGACTTCTTGCAGGCAACGACCATGCAGAAATGGGTAGAATTAATCGATCAGCTGAGTGCAGAATGCGAGGACTCCAAGGAGACATGGAATCTGGGTGAAGGCATCGCGGAGATCAGCACAGGCAGGTCATGGTATGGGCATGGGCCAGGCTGGTACACAGTGTGAGAAGGTATGGTTGTTTGTGATATGTGTAAACCATGACGCAGCCCGTCTTAAGTTCCCTCTGTACCCCGTCCCAGGTGAAGAGGTACGAGGGCGCGAGCAGCATTGCAGTCTGCTATCCACTCGTCGCAAGGATGGTACAGTCTTGAGATCGGCTCGCATGGCATAGCTTGTCACTCTTGTATGAACCATCACATCGCTGTCTGCTGCCGCAACGACTACCATATTCCAACTTCATTGATGACGAGTAACAAATAGAATCAATACGACCGCGTCACCCTTATGGGACGGTTAACCTAGTGGCGTTGGTACCCCCTCCCCTTCTAATATCGCCCTGATCATCTGCGCGCCGAGGCGATTGGCATCCGCGAATCGATGCTCAAAGAACCCAGCTGTATCCTTGAACCGCTTCTCATACAGTTCAAAGCTGCCAAAGCTCACGCACTGACTCCATCCCCGAGCAGCGAGCACGTATTCGACGTCGTCCGATCGATGAGTCGTGTCGTGTGCGGCGGAATGAATGGCAGCGTCGAGTCGCGATGTATTCCGAAAGAGGTACTCGGCTACGCCGATGAGAAGTCGGAAGATGGGTGTGGCGAGCAGGTCAAGATGGGTGAAGGGTCGGATGGAGAGGCACGCCCAACAGTCAACCATGGCGAGGAGAGAGAGATGGGAGTTGGCGGTAGGGGTCGAAGATGGCTGTTGCGGATTGGGGGATGATGAGGGTTGCTCTTTTGATTTCGAAAGGCTGAATCGATCTAGCATAGATTCCGATAATAGGATGGGAGCGTTTCGATGGCCTTCGCTAAAGTCGAATACCTTTTCTCGAGCTGCATACACCCTCTTCTTCAAATCGTCTTCGTCACCTTGAATCATCAGCTTAAACAGGTCCGTAGCGCTCTGAGCGAACTGATGGATCAATGTCCTAGCGGAAGGGTTTAGGATGGCGAGTCCAGCGTAGACGTGCCACTGGTTGGAATAGATACGGAGCATGATGTTGACCTTGATGGTCTCGATCCCTCGAACGTATAGCCCTTCTTCCCATGGATAGCAGGCGCTCGAATGCCAGGCCGTACCCATGCTTAACCCGAAAACCTTGATCAGTGACGAAGTCATTATTCTAAAGTGGAATTATGAATACCTGAGGAATGCTGCATGCGTCGCTGCTTGAGTATTCGCAGTAATAAGGTCGTGCTCCTCGTAACTGAGGTAAACGTAGCGGGACTTGAAAGGGCGGAGAATGTTCTCAACAAGGTGAAGCGCCCAGTCTGGGGCCCTATGCTGGATCAGACACTATATTGTCAAGGTATTAGGATGATCCTCATGACCGCTAGAAGAGAATGGTTTACGAGGGGTTGACCTTCCGTGGAGATAGCGGGGCCATGGAGAGAGTGTACCGAGACGATGTAGACGTCTGGAGGGAGATGTTTCTCGAAAGCCTGCCGTTCGGGATCCTTAACGGATGTCTGACCACTGACGATGGCACCGACTTTGGTTGCTGTTCATAATCGGGGGGTTCGTTCAGTCCAAACCGTAGATCAAGTAAAGTTTCATTCCCCAAAAACGTACATGCGCCGTATTGCGCTACGACTTTGCCAATGAATTCGGCCTCGACAGCGTACATGATGAAGTCGGAGGATCGAGATACGAGATGCCCATCCTTTAGAACGGTTACGCCGGGGAAACCTAGAAAGTTGGGAGGAAAAGGAGCATCAGTCAGGCTTGTCGAGTCATTGCAGGAAGTATCTGTATCCTTTGTATCTACCTCGCATATCCTCTGTAAGCGTCTTGTATTTCTCGGGCCGGTCGCAGACATAAATTCTAGGAAGTGATGATGGGTAGGTGACAACGTGGCAAATTGGGGGGGGGGAGCCCACCTACTTCATCCATCC
This sequence comes from Tulasnella sp. JGI-2019a, assembly GCA_019633535.1. Taxonomy (NCBI): domain Eukaryota; kingdom Fungi; phylum Basidiomycota; class Agaricomycetes; order Cantharellales; family Tulasnellaceae; species Tulasnella sp. JGI-2019a. The sequence goes on from WSUE01000179.1 coordinate 71,314, forward strand.
AGCGGCGGAAAGTCGACGAGCGTACATGCGGCCCATGTCACCCATGCCGATGATCCCAATCACTGGCTGTTGCTGCTCTGGAGAATCGGGCGATACATCCTTCCAGCGCTGGTGGTCCATCGATTACGCAGGTGAAGCAGGTGGTTGGTTGGTTGTATTTCGGGGACTTTGGCCCTTGCACGCGGCGTAGTCGGGAATATACCTATCTCGAATGGGCATGGATATTCTGTGAAGACGTTTTTGGATATCCTTGGTCTATCTCTTAAACCTAGGGCGAAATCTCTAGCTATTCAGTGCTTAACCAACTGTTCTTTTGCTTCCAGAACTTTTGGCCTCAAAATCTTTATGGTGAACGAGGTCGACAGTGAATCATTCTAAAAGCACCTTGGAAACCGCTGAACAGCTCCGGTTTAAGGGTATTGGACGCGTTACTAGACCTGATACAGGACGTATTAATTTATCATCTCGGTGTTCTCGGCTTTTGCCAGTTCGACTGCGGTCGCACCACCCAATCTTTGAGCTATTTCGAACCCCCGTGTCTCATGCCACGGGAAAATGATGTTATTTATAAGACGCCCTCCAAATCTAGATCCGAACTGAGGTTGACCATCTCTCCTTACTTTGCGCGTCAATCTACTTCTTCCTCCGCCTCACCAACATCGACAGTATGCTCTTCTCAGGTTGGGAGTCCAACATCAAATCGGAAACGAGGGAGAAATGCCTTAAAGGGAGCTATTCCCTCGCCATCGAAAAAGGTCAAACGATCTGAAGTCACAGTAGACGCGGAGTGCGTGTGTCGAACTTTGCACGACCACATCGCGAACGCGAAACCGCGCTTGATTCAAGGTAAGGTACAAGTTGCGTACGGTTTTTTGCTTGAAGTCATGACCCTTCTACCTTTTAGGTAGAGTGGCCGATGATTCTTGGAAGTTAATCATTACGGCCATTCTGCTTAACCAAACTACGGGCAAGGCGGCGGTTCCTGTTTTCTGGCGGATTTTGGAGAAATTCCCGACTCCAAGAGCTCTTTCTGAGGGTAAGGTTTGGCTCTGATCCCCCCCTTACGCATACCCACATTGGCGTGCTATATATGCATTTTCTTAGCTGCCGTCCCCGATTTAACGGCGCTCATCGCCTGCCTCGGGCTCCAAAACGTCCGTGCATCGCGTCTCATACAGTTGAGCGCGATGTACTGTATGGATCCACCGAACCAAACCGAGTGTCGTCCGAGCCGAGTTCCTGCTATAGTCCAGCTCTCTGCACTCCCCGCTTCGGAACTGACAGATCTAGATGCAAGAGAGCCGTCTTCGACTACGGTGAAGGTCAAGTACCCGCCGACCGCCATCTCGCACCTTCCTGGCGTTGGGAGGTACGCTCTGGACTCGTACCGCATCTTCTCTCCCGACCTGCCAGGGGGCGGCGCACCGCGAGACGAACACGTGCGTTGCAAAACTCTCTGTTCGCTCGTCCCCAACCGAGAACACTCGGAAAGGTATTTTGAAGTTGTGGGACCTATCCTACCTATCCCGTCGATCAGCGATCCAGAAGCCGAGTGGAGGAAGGTCCTGCCAGTTGATAAGGAGCTTCGCAAATATCTCGTGCGTGTCGGGCCGTTGCAGAAGACGGATTTTGACACCTGGCTTACATTTCTGTTCTTGTAGATATGGCGCTGGGCCATCGAGAATATAGAGTGGGACCCCTTGTGGGGCGTGATAGGCGCAGCAACTCCTGTGTACCTTTGGACACTGTCGCACTCTTTCAATACGCAATAGGTGGAGAGGGATGTATCCTTAATCCGGTAACTCTTAAACACGTTCCTGGGATTGGTTAGGATTTGATGCGCGAGATGGAGGCTGGTATAATGAGGAAGTTGAACGACGAGTTCCGATCTTGAGAAGAGTTTGGGTGGTTTAGAATCATTGACGGCTTGGCGAATCGACCCTATACTCCACGGTAATCCACTCGTTACTTTTTCTACTCAGGCATTAGAGATGAAGTTCGAATGTATTGGTTTCAATTGTGTATGGTTAAAAACGGTCAAAGGACGGCTCCTCAGGGTCTTTTGGCCACGCGCCAAACATCCATTTTGCGTTGTTTTTGACCCAATTCCCCGATCCTCGTTGCTCACGCGCAACTGCTCTCAGCTCATTGTGAGCGGAATTTTCGCTTTATCAACCGTTGCACACTGGTGCTAATTAGTTATGTGTTCTTTTGCTAGCAGCCCAATCACACCTGGACAGCGCTTCGATATCAACATGTCTGTGGCAGATGCTTCACCAGGTTCCTCCCGCCGCCCTATCGACATTTTCTATGCCATCTACTTTGTCATCTTGATACCAATCACGCTCCTCATAGACTTACAATCGTTCTACCCTCCAGCAGTCGTTCCACAGTATCTAAAAGATCTTACCGCCTTTTATATCGGCCGAAGCGGAGATCCACTCATGGCAAGGACACTGGGCGGACCCGCTCAAATGGCTTGGTAAGCGTATTAGACGTGTGGTTTTTGCGCTGGATTTTTGACCGCTCCCACTCGATGTCCAGGTTCGACACCTTCGCCTACCTTGAAGCGTGAGCGCATGAGGCTGTTTCGGGCGAGTCGACGGAGGCGGAATACTAATCCCATTCAATTTTCAGTGGGTTCCAGTTGCCGATCTTCTTCCTCACGATTTACGGGCTCGTTCAAGGTACGTCTTTGCTTGACGCATCTAAAGTATCACTGGCTCATCCGTCATGTTTTACTATAGGAAATGCCGGTGTTTATGTCCTCACTCTAATCTATGGCGTCCACACTGCAACAACGATTCTCCCATGCATCGCCACGTTTATGGCGATCCCCACAGCCGTCGCTGGAATCCTCGCGACTCCCGACAGCTCCATCCTCAACCCACCGCTGGCCTTCGTCGCAGATCAGAAACAGTTCCTCATCGCCAACTACGTGCCGTTCCTGCTTATAACAATCGGTATGGCGGTCGATTCGGCACTCCAACTTTGGAGGATGGTTCGGGAGGCGGAGGGACAGGTCATTAATAGGAAACTAGCAAAGTCTATTATGACTGGGAAGAAGACGGAGTAAATGGAGTACTTCTAGTTGTAATTACTCAGGATGATACGTACTCCATTTCATTTCTACGTGATATTTTCGAGAAGGTGACCCGAGCCGTTAAATGACCAGCATGTATGTTGGGGTAAGGTCATGAGTACTCCCTGGAGATGCAGAATAAAGATTGAGTAGGGATGGCTAGTGGGGCACGACCCGGTCGTTACCTTGAGGTACAATGCAGATGCAACTTGGCGGCCGGAAGTGTGCTTACAAATACTTTGAATACAACTTGTTATAGTTGAGGTGGAGGGCAACTATGGGATGGTAAGTGCCAGGATGTAACTAGTGTCCTAGTGTGTGGATTAACAGCACTAAGGGAGTAAGTCCTTATCAACTCACAAGGAACTCACATTCCTCTTCACTGTGCTGCTAGTGTCATGTTCCATTATGCTATGTTATATCATTTAACAACATTAGGAAGGTGTTTCAATTGACAAATTGGAAAACAACATGCAAGGCACACCCCCACAGACAATAGGTTGACCTGAGATCCATCCACTTATAAGGGATAGGCACCATGTATCCCATCACAAGGCCTGAGGCTTGATCCCAGTTGAAACTGCTTGGAATAGAGATTAATATCACTTCTGGGCAGGAAAGACTGAGTGACTGACATTGGCCATGTTGGAGTATCAAGTGCTGCAGAGCTTCTGACATCTCCTTATCAGACAATCCATTGGGTATCTGACATATGGCTTGGATGAGGGCATCCTTCTTCTTCTCCTGATACTGGTGGAGTGCATGTTGAAGGTTTGCAAGAAGTGCCTGCTGGTTCATTCTTAATGATTTAGTCTGCTGAGAGGTCCAGAAACAGATGTCTGCAACAATGCATGTGCCTCAAGGAAGAAAGTGAGGGTTATACTCATAAAAAGGATAGAAGTGTATACCTGCAAAAATGGCTAATTGTCTTATGTGGTCTGCCACCTTCAAAGGATTTGCAAACTGTAAGCCAAAAAAATAAATAAATTGAATAGCAGGCCCAATTATGTAGAAATCTTACTGGTGGGCTTGGTAGCATCAAAAGAGCAATTGGAGGAACAAAGGGAGCAATCTGTGAGGAGGGGTAAATACCTGAAGACAGGATATTTACTAGGGAGGCTAGTGGAAAGTTCAGGCTTACCTGTGTGATAGCCAGGGGAATAAATGAGTGACAAGGCAACATCATAATAATTAGGCTGATGGTTTGGAAATGACAATTCACCTCCTAGCACAGCAGCAACAGCCAATATACAGTCAGCTGGATTGCTGGAGCTCAGGCAGCAGCATACTCACTGGCTGGCACAGCTGCAGCAGCCAAGGGACAGTCAGCTGGATGCATGGAGCTCAGGCAGTAGTGCACTCACATGCTGGTACAGCAGCAGCAGCCAAGGGACAGTCAGATGAATGCATAGATGTCAGGGTCACAACCCAAGGAAGCACCAGGGGTCAGGTGATTGCTTATGTAATTTAGCTTAGTGATGAGTGGGATGTCTTGGAGGGTCTTAAGGGCAGTGTCAAGGGGTTTGAGAGCAATGTCAAGACCCTTAAGGGCAGTGTGGGCAACAAATGTGTGTGGAATGTATTCTTGAGGTCCTCCCTCAATGTGATTACAACAAGTGGGTGGAATGGGGAGCTGAGACCTGCTCTGGTCCTCTTCCTTATATACCCTAAGGACCTGCAGTAGTTCCCATGCTGTGGACTGTGTGCTGCACACTGCAGCTTCTGCTGCAGACTGCAGTTGCTACTGCAGTTTCTAAATATAGCTGCTGCAGACTTCAGATGACTCAGTAATGACTCAATCTGGCTTCTGGTTACTAAATATAAGTGCTGTGTACTGTGGTTCTAATAATAGCTACTGTGGATTGTAAAATGACATCACCTGTGATGTCATTGTTCTTCCTTATCTCTGTTATCTGCTATCTCCACTATTTCCGTTATCTCCATTATCTCTGTTATCTGTTATATCCACTATTTCTGTTATCTCTGTTAGGTTAGGTCCCCATGTGGTGATCTTTGATATGATCACATTTACTGCTGTAAGGCTGAAAATGAGAGGCTGGAGGCAACAACTCATGACAATAGAGCTCAGGCAGCAACACACTCACCTCCTGGCAGGGCAGCAGCAGCCAAGGGGGGGGTCAGCTAGATGCATGGAGCCTAGGCAGCAGCACACACCCCCTGGCATAGCAGCAGCAGTCAAGGGGCTATCAGCTGGATGCATGGGGCACAGGTAGCAGTATGCTCACTGGCTGGTATAGCAACAGCAGCCAAGGGATGGTCAGCTGGATCCCTGGAGCTCAGGCAGCACACTCACAGTCTGGTATGGCAGCAGCCAAGGGATGGTCAGCTGGATTCCTGGAGCTCAGCCAGTAGCACACTCACAGTCTGGCATGGCAGCAGCAGCCAAGGGGTGGTCAACTGGATGCATGGAGCTCAGGTAGTAGCACACTCACCCACTGGCACAGCAGCAGCAGCCAAGGGATGGTCAACTGGATGCATGGAGCTCAGGCACCAGCACACTCACCCCCTAGCATGCTAGCAGCAGCTAAGGGATATTCAGCTGGATGGATGGAGCTTGGGGAGCAGTACACTCACTGACTAGAATGGCAGCAGCAGCCAAGGGGCTATCAGCTGGATGCATGGAGCTCAGGCAGCAGTACACTCACTGACTGGGACAGCAGCAGCAGCCAAGGGGTAATCAGCTAGATGCATGGAGCTCAGGCAGCAGCACACTCACCAGCTGGCATGACAGCAGCAGTAAGGGATGGTCAGCTGGATGCATGGGGCTCAGGCAGTTGCACACTCACCCCCTGGTATGGCAGCAGCAGCCAAGGGACATTCTGTCATGACCATCATGGAAGTGACTTAAGGAGCAGAGTGGCAAGCATGGAGTTGTGCCTGAAGGAAGTAAGGAAGCAGATTACATGGAGTTCTGGTGTCATATTGTATTTGCCCTCATCGCCTACATTTGCCCTATGCGACTCCACAAATACCCATTGGTTTACATTCAACCTTGCAAAGCATGCCAAGTCCCCCAAGTCAACATTTGTTATGTTTGTTCATTCTACCCATGCACCTTGAAAAGCCAACATTTCTACATGTTCAAGTATCTACA